>WSYH01003536.1:0-35075 GCA_036426205.1 Ascaphus truei | reverse complement strand
GACCCGTAGTCTGCGGGCATGACGATGTGTGGTCCCACTTCTGTGGGGGCACCTCCGACCCGTAGGTGCGGGGATGATGATGTGTGGTCCCACTTCTGTGGGGGCACCGCGGACCCGTGGTGAGCACCTGTGAGTTCCCCAGACCCCCATGGGAACCACCCGAGGCTCCGCAGACACCTGTGGGTCTGACCCAGGGCTCCCAGACATCCGCGGGCCTACCGTGGGGACCCAATTGTGGCCCACAGTGACCCAAGGAGACCACCTGGGGGCCATGGTGCTGGCGGGATCCACCAGCAGACCTCCAGAACCTGTGTAAAAAGGGCTGCTGGTAAACTGTAGGTCTGTATCCCTCTGCTTGGTTTAACAGGCCGCGGTCACGTGATCGGGGCCTTTAACGCAGAGGGATACCGGCACCTCATAAAGGGGTCTGTATCTCGGGGGCAGGGTGTCCCCCGACCTGAAACCAACGCGGTTCAGCTCCCGAGACCCCCTGCACATCTACACTAGGAATAAAAATGTATTTCAAATGTATTTATTTGTATTTATTTATTTAGATTTATTTAGATTTATTTATGTATTGCGGGGATGCTGTGTGGTGATTTTTTTTATTGTGGGTAGCGGGGGTGGGTGTGGTTATTTACACGGGATCCCCCTCCCCACATTTACATACAGTACACTGCACTCAGAAACACAGGCCAGGGAGATTTAACACACACACAATAGGGGGAGGTTTTTTTTACATAGATTGCAGGGAAGCTTAACGCACACAATAGGGGGATAGGGAGAGGTTTTTTTTTCATAGATTAGAGAGAAGGCAGGGAGGTTTAAAAGAGAGAATAGGGGGAGGGTTTTTTACATAGATTACATTGAACGCAGGGAAGTTTAAAAGAGAGAATAGGGGAGGGGTTTTTACATAGATTACAGTGAAGGCAGGGAGGTTTAACACAGACATTTTGCGGGGGGGGGTCGCGGGAGTGGTTAACCCCTTCATGACCGTAGAGGTATTAACTGCTACGGTCGGGAAGGGGTTAAGTGCACCCGCAACCCCCCGCAAGTCCTAAACTCACACCAAGGGCCAAATACCCCCTTCACCCACCCCCGCTACCCACAATAAAGCGGACACGGTGGGTTAACCCCTTCATTGCCTTAGCGGCTATACGCTATGGTAATGAAGCAGCATTTCTGTACTTTTAATAATAGCATTTTATTCCCGCTGGCTGCAATACTGCACAGTATATATATATAAACTGCATTACAATTCATGAATTTATGCCATCTGGTGGACACGCGAAGCATTGCAGCCTATTAAATTCTGATCATTATCATTTAACAGATCAGCCGCCCGTCAGCCAGGCATGAACCGTGGCTGGGAAGGCAAACGCAACGCGGCTTGTCAGAGGTGAGGAGCGGCACATTCCAGGTATCTGCCAGGTACAAACTGGTTATTTGCTCGAATAAAGTGTGTCGCAGCAGTATGTTCTCGAGACATTCAATTCTTTTCTGGAGGGGGAACCCATCCCGACCTCAATGTCCATGACCAATCTAGCCATCATACATAAGGAGGGGCGGGACCCCCTCCAATGTGGAAGCTATAGGCCCATTTCACTATTGAATACAGACCTGAAAATATATAGTAAAATTTTAGCGAATAGGTTGTCTCCGATCCTACCGAGACTCATCCATATAAATCAGGTGGGCTTCATCCAAAACAGACAGGCCTCTGATAACACCCGAAAAGTTATAAACATAGTGAACTGCGTACACCTGGCCAATACAAAGGCTATTCTATTAAGCTTAGACGCTGAGAAAGCGTTTGATAGAATCAAGTGGGATTTTTTGGACAAAACACTATTAAAGTTCGGATTCTCGGGACCATACCTAGAGGGCGTTCGAGCCCTGAATAGGTCGCCCACTGCCTACGTCAAGCTCCCGGGGGGGATTCGACTCCCATCAAAATTAGAAATGGCACCAGAAAAGGATGCCCCCTATCCCCACTCCTCTTCACATTAACAATTGAGCTACTGGCATCTACAATTAGAGAAGACCAAAACATCCAAGGCATCAAAATAGGGGAGGTGGACTATAAGATATCCCTCTTCGCAGATGATATCATACTATCTATAGCAAACCCATTAATATCCTTGCCCAGTCTCCAGCTACAACTAAACCAATTTGGGAAAATATCCGGGTACAAAATTAATAACGAAAAAACTGAAATACTAAACCTAAACCTGCCAGCTGCAGAGAGGGCAATATTACAATCCAAATTTAAATACAAATGGGCTGCTAATAATATAAAATACCTTGGAATTAAAATAACAAAATCATACCGGGAACTCTATAAGAGTAACTACCCCACGCTGTTTGACAAAATAAAAAAAGACCTCCAGCGATGGAATGATCTACAGATCTCCTGGTTGGGATGGATAGCCACAGTAAAGATGAATGTAGTCCCAAGATTATTATACCTATTCCAAACAATACCGGTAAAAATCCCGATGGCAGAACTTAAAAACATACAAAATAGAGTGTTCCAATTTATATGGAAGAACAAAAGGCCGAGAGTGGCAAGATCAGTAATGCTGGCACCCAAGGAGGGGGGGGGGGGCATGGGGGTACCTGATATAACCAAATATTATCAAGCATCCCAGCTAAAACAAGTGATATTGTGGAATAAAGACAAGCTGGTTGCAGATGGAGTCTGTCTTTGTGTCCCCTCGCTCCCTGACCTCGACCCTTTGGGGTGGGGCGGAGAGTGAGGGTCCTCCCGGGAGATTTGAGTTGGGATCGATGAGGTGTACGTGGGAGATTTGGTCAAGAACCAAAAAGAAATACTCACTCAATTCGAATCCATCATTGTTAACTCCTTTATATAATAACCCCGAGTTTCCCCCAGGGTGTATAAAAAACTCCTTCAAAAAACTAAAGGAGCTTGGCATTGTAAGATTAGAGGATCTCGTGATCGGAGGCAAACCTATGACATTCCAAGAGGTGCAAACCAAATACCAAGCACAGGATATCCCAATTTGTGGCTTCCTACAGGTTAAACACTTTCTGCAGTCAGTATCGCAGAACAAGAGCTTTCTGAATTTAACAAAATTTGAAAGACTATGCACAATAGGGGTGCACCAGAAGGGTCTGATCTCGAGGATATATACGTGGCTGACTTCGACATCCACCCCACAAAACCATAATTATATGTTGAAATGGGCCGAAGACCTCGGGATAGAAATAGATAGAGAAGACTGGGAGGATATCTGGGAATCGGCAGCTAAAACATCAATCTGTACGACCACGAAAGAAAATATATATAAAATTCTATTTCACTGGTACTTAACCCCAAGTAGGCTGAGCCAGATCTTCCCAGGCACACCTGATCTCTGCTGGAGAGGGTGTGACCTGAGAGGAGATATGGCACATATATGGTGGTTCTGTCCAAAGATACAGCGTTTTTGGACGCACATACAAAATATGCTGCAAGGGTCCCTTTGGACCCGATGATATACCTACTGGGAAAGCCTGTGGAAGAGATCCCCTCACCAAAAGGTGAAATGATCAGATTCATCCTCACGGCCGCAAGATGCTCAATAGCAGATGCCTGGAAAAACATCAATGCGAGTTCCACACAAACAGTGAACAAAAGGCTGAGAGAGGTCAAAATCATGGAACTACTCTCGGCCCAGCTCTCCCAAAAAGTGGAAAAATTCCACAAAGTTTGGGACATATGGTCTCCATTCTAGTCTAAACCCCAGACCAACCCCTAGTCCAGAGAAATATTGGAAAAGGCAGTAGCAACTAACAAAAGAATAGCAAGAATGCCTAGACCCTGCACGCTCAAGCCATACAGTACCTGACCTCCCCCCAATCCCCCCCCCTTTTCCCCCTCTCTTTCTATTCTTTCTCTTACTCTGTCCTTTCATACCAAATTGATGAACCCCAAGAGTGGATAAATAAACTCAAGAATATTCATGCATCTGAGGTCACCCTCATCTAATTCATGAAGGTATGGGGAGCCATACTGTCAGATCAAATGTGTAAGTTTCTGAAAAACTAAATGTTATTAAGTCTGTGAATTCTTGTGACTACATGGTTAAATGTATTCCACTCTTTGTTGATGAGTCTGAAATGTACAAACCGATATTATGTGTGAAAACCAATAAAAAAATTGAAACAAAAAAAAAAGAAAGGGGAAGATCCACGATGAAGGCCATGGCAATGTTACTCCAAGGACGGTCCGGGACCGGGAGAGGTTGGAGTAGACCAGAAGGCTTTGGATGGACTGATTTATTTTGGGCGCAGACTGGGCAAGAGGAGGTGAAACTTTGAATGTCCTTTACCATATTGGGCCACCAAAAAGTTCACCTGATCAGATCCGTAGTTTTCTTAAAGCCGGGATGGTTGACAGATCTGGAGGAATGGCCCCATTCGAGAATTTTAAGATGGAAAAGTGGGGGTGCGTAAAGACATCCATCAGGAACCTCTAGTCCTTTGGAGACTTGTGATTAAGACTCCAAAATTTTATCCAAAATGTCAAAGGAAGCGGCAGAGATAAACAATCGGGGGGAGGATACTCTCCGGGACGTCCTGCAACTTCTTCTCAGTGTTGAACTGACGAGACAATGCATCAGCTTTGATATTCTTTGTCCCAGGAATATAAGAGATGATGAAGTTAAACCTTGAGAAGAACAACGCCCAACAGGCCTGACGGGGACCAAGGCGACGGGCACCCTCAATGTAAGAAAGATTTTTGTGGTCCGTGAGGATCAGAATACGTTCCTTGGTTCCTTCTAGAAGATGTCTCCATTCTTGTAATGCCATCTTGATGGCCAACAACTCCCTATTCCCCACGTCGTAATTTCTTTCTGCTGAAGAGAATTTCTTGGAAAAAACCCCCGCAGGGGTGGAGTTTATCTTCGGGGGTGGTTATTTGCGAGAGAACCGCACGGGCTCCCACGTCAGACGCATCGACTTCTAGGATAAAGGGGAGGGTTGGGACAGGATGTCGTAAAATGGGGGCCGAGACAAAGGTTCTTTTGAGAGACTCTAAAGAACGACTAGCCTCTGACGGCCAAGAGGAAGGATCGGCCCCTTTTTTGGTAAGGGCCGTAATGGGTGCTACCAAAGTAGAAAAACCAGCAATGAATTTCCTATAATAGTTTGCGAAGCCAAGGAAACGTTGAATCGCCTTCAAAGAGTTGGGTTGTGGCCATTCGAGTATAGATTTGAGCTTCTCCGGATCCATGGTGATCCCCTGGTCCGAGACAATGTATCTCAGGAAAGTGGTTGAGGATTGATGAAAGACACACTTCTCCATCTTGGCATAGAGCCTGTTGGCCCGTAGATGAGAGAGCACCATTTTGGTATGGAGAATGTGTTCCTCGAGGGTTTTGGAAAAGATGAGGATATCATCCAAGTAGATAATCACAAATAAGTTCAATAGATCGCGAAAAACTTCATTCATAAAGCCTTGGAAGACTGCAGGGGTATTGTACAAACCAAAAGGCATCACCAGGTACTCATAGTGACCACTGCGCGAATTGAACGCGGTCTTCCTCTCGTCGCCACTGCGGATGTGAATAAAAGTTATAGGCCCCCGTAAATCAAGTTTAGAAAAGATTGTTGAGCCTTGCAACCTATCGAAGAGCTCAGGAATTAGGGGCAATGGGTAGTGAATCTTGATGGTAATCTTATTTAGCCCGCGGAAATCGATGCACGGGCGAAGTGTCCCATCTTTCTTTTTCACAAAAAAAACTCCTGCTCTGGCGGGGGAGGTGGATTTCCGGATAAAGCCTTTCTGAAGGTTCTCCGTGATATACTCAGCCATGGCCTCCGTCTCGGGCAAAGATAGGGGATACGACCTGGATTTGGGAAAGGGGCTCCTGGAATCAAGTCAATTGAGCAGTTGAAAGGGCGATGGGGGGGAAGCTCCTCGGATGAAGACGTCCAGGAACTCCGAATAAACCTCCGGTAGGGTGGTCTCTTGCGGGGGGGGGGGGGGGGGGTGCCCCAAGACAGCCAGTACCATGGGGGAAGGAGGGTGCAACTCCACATGGGGAGATCTCCATCGGATGGGGGACTTAGCAGTCCAATCAATAATGGGGTTGTGGAGTTGTAACCACGGTAGGCCCAGAATGAGTTGAACCGAAGGGGAATGGATGACATCAAAAGTAATGAATTCCAAGTGTCCATCGTTCATAGAAAGTTCAATGGGAAGTGTCTCCAAGGAAATAAAGGCTGACTGAAGAGGTCGGCCATCGATAGCCTCCAACCCGACCGGAATGACTTTCTCCCGGAGAAGAATGTTGTTCTGAATAGCAAAAGCATGGTTCATGAAATTCCCTCCGGATCCGGAATCAAGGAAGGCCAGTGCAGGGATTTGGAGGCTGACGTACTTAAGGAGGACAGGGAGTAAGATGCGCTTGGGGAACTCCTGTGCGGGAGAGGGGAAGGAAGAGATTGTACCCAGTGAAATCCCCTCATACCTCACTGGGTGCTGGCGTTTCCCGGCCTTAAGGGACAACGCGGCAAGATGTGCCCAGGAGATCCGCAATAAAAGCACAGGCCCTCATTCCTCCGATGAAGTCGTTCTGTAGACGAAAGTTGATGGCTGCCCAGTTGCATGGGCTCCGGAGCGTCCAATGCCGGTATGGCAGGAGCAGGATACCTGGAAGCAGAAGGCATAAAGACAGCAGTATGAGGACGTTGATATTCGGCCCGCCTTTCCAGAAGTCGTTGATCCACCCTAATGCATAAAGCGATCAGGGCCTCCAATGAAGATGGCCTCTAACGAGCCGCCAGTTCGTCCTTTAAGGACTCCGAAAGCCCTTGCCAGAAGGCCGCGGAGAGTGCACCATCGTTCCAATCAGTCTCAGCTGCGATTGTCTGGAATTCCAGAGCGTATCGTGCCACAGATTTCCGACCCTGTGAAATGTGGAACAAGGAGGAAGCAGCCGTATCAACACGTCCAGGGGTATCAAAAACTAAACTAAACTCTCTCTTAAAGTTGGGAAAACTGTAAGAGAGTTCAGGTCTTAGCTCCCAGATTGGTGAAGCCCAGGCCAAAGCGTCCCCAGTGAGGAGGGAGAAAATGTAAGCTACCTTGGTTCGGTCCGTGGGGAAGCAAGATGGTGACAATTTGAATTGTATCTCGCACTGGTTTAAAAACCCACGACATGCAAGCGGGTCTCTAGCATATTTACTAGACGTAGGGATCCGCAACTCTGAAGTGCCTGCTCCCTCTCGGGAAACAGTGGGAGGGATAGCGGAATTGGAGGCGTTAACCTGGGGCATTTGAGAGGTTAAATTAGCAACCTGTTGGTTAAGGGCGGTAACCTGAATGTCCAGAAAGGTGAAGTGTTTGGAGATAGTGGTCAGGGTATTTTCCACCTCAGGGGGGTCTGGGTCTGATGGGCTCTGCATAAGGTAATGCTCGGCCTGCCCACAAACCAGACAAGACCCCGGGACTGAGGTGGAAAGGACAAATACCACACACCTAACAGTAAACAGGGGCACGGCTGGAGTGTAGAAGTAGCGTAGATGGTCCAAGGAACAAAAATAGAAGTAGTTCGGTACTTGCCAAATCCGACGTGGAAGGGTTGAGTCCTTAAGCCAATGGTCCAGGAGTAGAGAAGGGTGCATGGTAGAGTGTCCGTAAACCTGGATCAAGGAGAGGAGAGAGCTGCATCGTTGAGGGTCCGTTTGCCGAGTCCAAGGGGTATAGAATACAGCGTGGTAGAGTGTCCAATAGCCAAATCCGAGGGGTCCAGAAAGCAGCGTGGTCAAAGTCCAAAGCCAAGGTCGAAATCCAGGGAGGTTAGCAGAGAATCCAGGGACAGGAACAGGGACTGAAACAACGAGAGCCAAGCAGAAGCAGACAGCACCAAGGTACTGTAGCTATGCAGTACACTGAGAGAATGGGAAGACCAGACTAAATAGTGGGCTCGGACCTATCGGGGGAAAGGGAGGAGCGGAGGTGTGGTCCAGGGGTTAACCCTGATAGGAGAGAGAAGCCTGGGGGCGGACCCGATTGAGTTGGGGCTGGAGAGGGCGCCAGTGCGTATGCCTGTAAGGAGGAGGCGGGACCAGGCTCGGGACGTCAGGTAAGAGAGGCTTGGGTCAGCGCGCGCCTGTAAGTATGACGCGCGCAACCCGGAAGAGAGAGCAGCTGTGGGGGTGACGCTGACGGCAGAGGAACGCCGCCGGGGATTCGGGGCAGCGGAAGAGCAAGGTAAGGGGGTGCCGGGAGCGGGAGTCCCCGCAGCGTGGGACCTTACAGTGTGCGTGCGAGACTGCGTGTATGTGTGTGCGTGCACGTGAGACTGTGTGTATGTGTGCGTGCGAATGAGACTGCGTGTGTGTTTGTGCATGCGCGTGAGACTGCGTGTATGTGTGTGCGAGACTGTGCGTGTGTGTGAGACTGAGTGTGCGTGTGTGACTGCGTATATGTGTGTGCGTATGTGTGACTGCATGTATGTGTGTATGACTGCGTGTATGCGTGACTTGCGTGTGCGTGACTGCAGGTGTGTGACTCTGCATGTGCGACTGCGTGTATTTTTGTCCATGACTGCGTGTGGGCGTGACTGCGTGCATGCTTGTGTGTGACTCTGCATGTGCTTGTCTCTGCGTTTGTGCGACTCTGTGTATATGTATGTGGTTGTGTCAGTAAATGTGTGTGTGTGTGTGTGTGTGTGTCAGTCAGTCAGTATTTGTGTTTCTCGCTGTGTTTTATTCTGCCCCCCCCCTCTCTCCTAACTATTCTCCCCACCCCCCCGAGCAGCCCCCCAGCAGAGCGTGTGGAGGTACGAAGACACGGGTGAGGGTCTGTCTGAGTCCCCCATTCCCGGCAGAGCGGAAAGGGTGTGCAGGGGGGGGGAGTTGTTCGGCGGCTCAAGGGAGTGAGGGGGGGGTGTGTGCTCGGCGGTGGCTCACGGGGGGTGTGTGCTCAGCGGCTCACAAGTGTGAGGATTTGCCGTTCCGGCATTCAAGGACCATCTCCTCACTTCACTGGTCCTTCAATGACAGACACACAACAGGCGCATTCCTCTAGTCCTGTGACATGCGCGCGGGCCTTGCACAGTTTTTTCCGGCATCTGTGGACCTTGATCCCGCCCTCGTCTGTCTGTACGACGCAGGTGCTCATCCAGCCTTCCCGCTAACATGCACAGTAAGCTCTGTCCCCGCTCTGTTGATCAACAGTACCAGTGTGGCAGTGACGAGGCAGTGACGCGCTCCAGGCTCCGCCCCCCGCTCTGACGTTTCGCAGAACCGGCGTGGGAGTATCCCTCACTCTAAGCCCTGCCCTCTGAACTCTGTGCCATGCTCGGGCTGCAAGCAACCTCCTACCTGATTAGGCTGCATCATTGGACACACCTGGGTGCACCAGCAGCCTATGACGTTCCGCTTCCAGGATCCACCCCTGCTTGCTATTGGAGCCTCCTCCTTTATATACCCTTCACTTACAGCTTACCTTCGCTGAGCATAGTCATTGTGACTTGCCACATCTTGTTTCTGATCCTTGCCTTACCTTGTTGATGATTAGCCTCTTGTTGCCTGAACCCTGCTTGTACCTTGGACTCCGCTTCTCTCTACTCCTGATCCGGCTTGTTTGACCACTCTCCTGGCTCCTGTCCTGACCTTGGCTAAAGTACTCCGACGATCCGACTATCCTATCCTGAACCTGGCAAGTAACTCAACTAATCTACTATCTATAATCCTGACCTTGACTTGAACGACTACTCTACACTATAGGCGCGCCCGCGTGGCTGTGGGTCAGCGTATCTCAATTCCCTGCCTCAGCACCGCGGTCGCATTTTTTTGTGTTGAGCTACGCGTTAAAACGAGGAGGGCGGGAGGGCTTGGACAGCGGGTCACGGGGGGGGGGGGGGGCTTGCTCGGCGGCTCACAGGGGGGCGGCAGGGCTTGCTCTTCGGCTCACGGGGGCGGGAGGGCTTGCTCGGTGGCTCACGGAGGGGTGGGCGGGAGGACTTGCTTGGGGACTCATGGAGGAGGGGCAGGAGGTTTTGCTCGGCGGCTCACGGGGGGCGTGAGGGCGTTCTAGGTGACTTACTGTGTGCTCGGCAGCACACTGGTGTGTGTGTGTGTGTCGCTTCCTTCCTCCTCTCACTGCCTTCCTCATCTCTGGTAACTACTGCTGGCAGCTGGCAACACTGACGGCCTCATCTGCCAGGAGAGACATCACTTCCGTCACAACTGACTTCCATCTCCAGTAAACACATGAACGTCGCTAAAGAAGTTTCCCTTCAAAAATAAAAATTTATAAAATCCTGACCCAGGCAAGTGGAGAACTTAAGATGTTGAAATTAGATGACGTAGACAAGGCCCTTAAGTGGACTAAACAGACATATTATGATAAGGGAGACAAGGCGGACCGGTTACTGGCAAATAAACTTACAGGGATCAGGTCGAGAGCTTTGATCCCCGTTATTAGGATAAAAGGAGGAGAAGTGACTTACAACCCCTATAAGATAGCAGAGGAATTTGCTAAATTCTATACGGAACTCTACAACCTTGACAATTCAACCCCATAGGCTAACGTTCTGGACCCGACCCAGATTGAGGACTATCTGAGAGACTGTAACCTCCCAAAACTGACAGAGGAAGACCATAAAACTTTAAATGCAAAAATAATCCAGATAGCGCTTGTAAGGACGGTTATGTCACTGAAGCCGCCAAAGGCACCGGGCCCAGATGGTTTTTCAAATTTGTATTATACATTTTTTATAGGAATCCTAGGGCCATGAATATTGGATTTATTCAACGATTTTCTTAGCGGAAAACAAATCCCTCCACAGCTGGCACTTATTTCAAGCCGACTTCAGTACATTTTTACCCGGCTGGACACACTCCCCTGCACTGCCCTTACAGGAAGCTTCTCCGGCGCCAGCCCCATCACCCCCTATGCCCAGGGAACCACGAATTCCGATGCCTCTGCGTTATAGAGGGGATCCTGTTGCTTGTACAGTGTTTCTGAACTAATGCTTGATTCAGTTTGAACTCCAGCCCTCCATGTTCAGCACACACTGATCCAGGGTAGCCTATGTCATTTCCCTACTAACAGATTGTAACGAGTGCTCACCACAAACAAGGCGGGACCGCAAGGCTGAGGTGGGGATGTTGATAGCCACCGAGCAGCCATCTCCGGTGTGCAGAGTGGAGGTGATATAGCCGGGTCAGGGTAGGAGAGGTCAGGTAGGTCGAGGGTACTTGCCGTAGTCTGGGGTTGGAGAGTGTAGAATAGTCGTATATCCATAGCCATGGTTGAGGAGACAGTAGAATTCCAGAAGCAAGCCGAGGTCGAGGAGTCGGAGAAGGCAGATGTTCAAGTACGAGCTGAGGTCACAGCAGGGAGGCAAGACAAAACAAGGCAAAAACCAATGAGTAGCTTGAGGCAAGCAAAAGATACATAAACCAATGTTTATGATCAGCCAGTTTGAGAGAGGACTTGCTGGGCATATAAAGGACAGGCAGCCAATGATGATGTAGTAGTGATGACATCATCAAACGTATGCTGATAGGCTGGGACGGGATGCGCAGCAGGTGAGGAACAGCTGATGTGCAGTCTCTCATTGTTGGTGCCCGCACGGCGTGCGCGTGTGGGTAGTGCGTAACATGCATTGCTCGCACCGCTATGGGGCACTTCACGGGGGCGGAGCTTGGAATCCACCCCAGCTGGTTTCTCCCTCCATGGTGTGTAGCGCTTATGCATTGGTGATACCTGGTTCGTGTCAGTCGCGACGTCGCATTATAGCCAACGGGAACTTGGGCTTCCCCTCTGTGGGAAAGAGAATCTCCACTGATGAACGTCTCCGTTGCCTTTCTCCAGGCATTTAAAAGAGTATTTGACGCCCCAGGTCGCGTCTCCTTCGCTTCACTCCTTCAAATCCAACAAGGAATCCGTTGTGAAAGCGGTACAAATAATATCAATAAGTCTAAGAGTTCAGAATATCAGAGTGAGTTTATTTGGTACCAAGATACGCAGAAGAGAGAAAAATTTCAAATGAGCTCTCTCTCCTCTCACATAATGATTGACATCAAATTGGCTGCACACAGACCCAGCTCCACCTCCACCCCTGTCACTCAGAGAGACTGCTAGTGGAGGGGAAAACCCATGATGATAGCCTGTCACAGCCTGTAGCTATCAGGACTTACATGAAAGGAGGCAGAAAGGTAGCCTTGACCAGCCATGGATACATTTGTATATAGTTATATACCCTCTTGAACACCTATTTTCTAATGTAAATAAATCTAATTTAGCTAGCCTCTTCTCATAAACTAGATTGTCCATCCCCTTTATTAATTTGGTGGCTCTTCTCTGCACTTTTTCTAGTTCCATAAAGTCTTTTCTAAGGAGTGGTGCCCAAAATTGTACTCCATATTCAAGGTGTGGTCTTACAAATGATTTATAAAGGGGCATAATTATGTTTATTTCCCTTCCATCCATTGCCCGTTTAATACACTATAAGATCTTGTTTGCCTTTACGGCTACTGCATGACTTAAGGTACTATTGCTAAGCCTGCTGTCTACTAGCACTCCTAAATCCTTCTCCATCAAGGATTCCCCCAATTTATCCCCATTTAATTTGTACGTCACCTGTATATTCTTGCTTCTCAAATGCCAAACCTTACATTTATCTGTATTAAACTTCATCTGCCATTCACCTGCCCAAGTTTCCAGTCTCTCCAAGTCCTTCTGATCAGGTGGGGTTTGTGAGCATACGCCAGGTGTCGGATAACACAAGGAAAATTATTAATGTGATTGATCAAACACATAAATCTAAGGCAAAAGCAGTGTTGTTGAGCCTAGATGCGGAGAAGGCATTTGAAAGGATACGATGGGATTTTCCAGATAAAACGTTGGAGGCATTTTAATTTAGTTTTTTTGTTTTTTACAGGGGGTCCGTGCCCTTTATCAGACGCCAACAACCATGCTGAAGATTCCAGGGGGGGAGAGGAATCTGATAACAATTAAAAGCTGAACTTGACAGGGGTGCCCCCTCTCTCCTCTTTATGCCTTGACAATCGAACAGCTCGCAGGTACAATCAGATCATCCCCAAATATACAAGGGATTATTATTAAAAATGAGTGTTACAAAATATAACTCTTTGCGGATTATATTATCCTTACTACAGTATATCTAACCCTTTGACATCTCTCCCGAATTTACAATGTTCTCTCCAGAGGGTTGTTGAGTTATCTGGTATAAAATAAATTGGGGAAAACCGGAAGCGCTAAACTTAACGTTAACTGAAAAGGAGGTAGAGGTTCTTAAACGACACTTTGACTATAAGTGGGAAAAGACCCATCTGAAGTATCTATATATACCTTACTAGGGACTACAACTCATTATATAAATATACACTGGCGACACACTTTATTCGAGCTCGGCTAGTCCCACGAATTCGGGTATACCCGGGTGTATTGAGGTTTATGACTGTTTTCTGCCCGTGTGCATTGAGGTATTTTCCAGGCAGGGATTGAAGCATTTTATTCCCGCTGGCTGCAATACTGCACAGTATATATATATATACTGCATTACAATTCATGAATTTATGCCATCTGGTAGACACGCGAAGCATTGCAGCCTATTAAATCCTAATCATTATCATTTAACAGATCAGCCGCCCGTCAGCCAGGCATGAACCCAGGCTGGGAAGGCAAACGCAACGGGGCTTGTCAGAGGTGAGGAGCGGCGCATTCCAGGTATCTGCCAGGTACATACTGGGTATTTGCTCGAATAAAGTGTGTCGGTGCAGTAACTATCCTGAACTTTTTTCTAAGATAAGAAAAGACCTACAAGCTTGGAATTCTCCTTGCATCTCCTGGACAGGACTTATAACTGCGGTTAAGATGAATATCCTCCCCAGACTTCTGTACTATTTCCAGACATTACCAATATCTGTCCCACATACAAATATAAAAGAAATTCAAAATCGAATGATGCTATTTATTTGGAAACATAAACAACGGAGAATAGCCAGGTCAATTATGCTGGAGTCTAAGGAAGGAGGTGGTTTGGCAGTTCCAAATATTCTAAAATATTATATAACCTCTCATAAAAACAAATGGTTTACTGGCACTCCCCGGGAGGAACCTATGCATGGGTGGATTTGGAGAGCTCACTTAAAAACCTGGTAAGTCTGCCAATTTTGCTTTGGTTGAGCTCCGGGACTGGGAGACAATCTGAGCTGGCAGTAATCTGGTTTAGTCTGAAAATCTGGCATTTGGCAGAAAGGAAATATAAGGTTATGTCTACTCCATCTAGACTTACGCCCCTGTTCATTAATCCAGGGTTTTTGTTGGGTTTCCAGGGTCAGGGCTTTGAAATCTGGAGACATAGAGGGATTCTAGAGACATGAGACTTATTAGAAAAAGATAAATTGATGTCGTTTGAGGAATTGATGAGTAAATACGGTGTACCTCTAACGGAGGTGTTTAAATATATGCCGGTCCGACACTTTGTGCGTCGGGGTTTCTATGAGGAGGAATTCCCTAGATACACATGATTCGAAGATTTATGCAAAACCAAACAAATACAAAAAAGGCCTGGTTTCATCCTTTTACCAAGGTTTCATCCCCCAAAATCAAATTCCGGTCCATAAATATATGGACCAGTGGGCTCTGGATTTCCAGACTGAAATAACAAGAGAGGATTGGGAAGATATCTGGGAGAATGCAGGTAAAATCTATGTAAAGTAACAAAAGAGAATATTTATAAAATTTTATTACACTGGTACTACACTCCCAAAAGGTTAAAGCAAATGTTTCTGGAGACTTGTAACAGATTTTGGAGGGGATGCGGACAGATAGGGGACCTAGCACACAGATGGTGGTGTTGTCCTGTAATGCAGACATACTGGAGGACAGTCTTGAAATTAATAGAAGATGTGACGTGAATCAAGATTCCGCTAGACCCAATCCTAATCATTCTTGCTAAGCCTATAGAAGATGTGAATCACGATACAGCTAAACTGATCCTGCATATTCTAATGGCAGCTAGGTGCACAATAGCAGCAGCGTGGAAAAAGACACTCCGCCCTCCAGAAGATATGTCATTTGAAGGGTTAATGATGACCAATTAATGGGGACTCACCTCATTCCTGAATCATACCACAAGGGAGTTTGATAGGGTCCTGGATCCCGAGATGTTGGAAAAAGGATCTGGGAGTTATGTGTAGGATATGTTGTTTAGAAAATGTTGTATGCTATGTAATATGACTGTTGATGATTGTGTGGCCAAGTTCCCCTCTGGGCTCCCCCTCGGCCCCCCCTATGCTTCCTCTTACCTCCAGCTGCTGCGGGGAATGCAGGCACCGGCGGAGCTGGCGGAGCACCTGTCGGTTAGGCTGGGGGCAGGGCAGTGAAGGGTGCGTGGCAATTGGGGAGGTGACTGAGTCGCTGGAGGCTCCCGGCGGCTCACTTTGCAGGGTGCTGCCATCTTCAGTGTGGCCGCGCATGCGAGAGATGGTGCGCATGCACAGAAGAGCCCCGTGGCCATGTTTGTACTCCTGGCACATACGCAATGGCCCAATAGTCACGACAGCCATGTTGGTTCATCCAATGCATGCGCAGGGGCTCATCAATAGTGGCGGCCATTACTATGAAGCTGCGCAGGGGAACTACATTACTCAGAATGCTCAGGGAGTAGTGGACATGTGGGGCAGCAGTCATTAGGGCTCCAGGATTGCCCAGCTCCGATTATTGATATTTTTGGCGAGCTGTGATTGATGCACTTTGATAAAGCCAATTTTTGGCGAAACATGTCAGTGTAATCTTCTCTTTTTTGCACATTATATCGTTTTTACTCTCTCCCTTTTGGTCTTTTGGATTTTGTGGTGCAGCGTTTTTTCAGGGCTATATGCCTTATTTGTTCTATTAGTATCTCTCTTAACGTTTTTGCACACAGAGAATCCGAACTTCAAGGAGATTTTACCCTGCAAGTGAAGAATTATCCTGCAAACTGAAGTCAAGAAAACTCCTATGGTTGTGCCTCTCACTAGGGAGTGACACAGAACATTTATTCAATCAACAGTGAGTATTACTCCAATTATGGCTGGACTTTTATTCTGTACTGGAGGTGTGATGTCTATGCATTTGAATATATATATATGGTCATTTGACCGCAGTTAAATGCTAAATCCTCTAATAGTACATTTATTCAGTCAAGTCTTGCATAAGGGTTTTTCTCAGCCTCTTTTTTTCATTGGATTATATTATTGAAAGGATTTTGGATTTTCAACTGTGAATTTCTTTCCTTTTTTCAGTGTATTCCACCTATTTTGAGCCCCAGCTACCTCCCCTGTTGAGGGTATTTTCTTGCGACTCAACTTAGAATACTCCGTCTCGCCAACGGTCGGCCAATTTATGTTTGCCGGGTATTCCAAGGTTGCAGAGAATCACGGCATCTCCAGGACGAATCTCCCAATGTCTGACCTTATGGTCGTATCTGCTCCTATTATTGGCATTTAGCTGAATGGAGGACTTTTCAGCCGTTGCACGTATCAGAAGTGCGTCATGTTGGGTACCCCATTGGTTGATACCCTCAGATGCACATCCATAGGCAACCTGTCTTCTCGCCCGAACATAAAGAAGTAAGGGGAGACCCGGTGGACTCGTGGCAGGTACAGTTGTACGCATGTACAAGTGTTTCCACATGCCTACTCCACTCGGTCTTCTGAGTGCCTTTCAGGATGCCAAGCATATCCAATAACGTCCTGTTACACTCCGACAGAGCATCTCCCTCTGGATGGTACGGAGTTGTTCGGGATTTGGTGAAGTTGAGGATTTTGAGTAATTCCTTGACAAGTTTACTCTCAAAATCCCAGCCTTGGTCTGCATGTAGGCGGTTGGGTAGGCCAGAATGTACAAAATACCGCTCCCACAGTATCTTTGCCACCGTGATGGCCTTCTGGTCTTTTGTGGGGAAGGCATGTGCGTAGCATGTATAACGGTCCGTGATGACCAACACGTTACCGATACCTCGGGCGTCGGGTTCAATACATAGAAAATCCATTCACACCAAGTCCATGGAGCCCGAGCTCTTCAGGTGAGCCATTGGTGCGGCTCTGGTATGGTGAGTCTTGCGCTGGATAACCTTGAGCACCGGCGACAGTGTTGTTCCACTGACTCGCATCCGTGGCCAGAAGATCCGGTCTCGTACCAACCCAAAGGTCTTATCTACTAGAGATGGCTATGTTCATCGTGCAAAGTTTTCAAGACCATATGTTGTAGGTTCCTGGGCAGAACCAGTTGTCTTCTATCTGGGTGGTTATGGTATTGTACCACACGATAGAATAGAGTAGACCGTTATAAATCTCGCTGGGGGCACATTTAACAATTTCAAGTTTGTTTTTCTGTACGGCCTGGTGGATAATGCCAGCCACAGGGTCCCGTATCTGATATTGTATCATATCCTTCCATGCGATGATCTTATCATGGGTGATGTTCATCCCCTCTGGGACACAGTAAGCAGTGTCACTATCTCATGGGCCTGTCCCTGAAGCAACCACAAACTCTGTATGATAGATGGGTGATCTGGTACCAGATCACCTGAGGCCAGGATGCAGTCACGTCCTGGCTTTGTCCCTCACACTGATGCTATAGGGGCAGTGTCCCTATCTCATTGTCCTGTCCCTGCAGCAACCACTAACTGAGGGGAGTCAGGGCCTAGCTGGTGCCTAACAGGGGGTCACTGGCCTAGTGCAGGTGCCACAGACACATGCACACACCTCCTACCTTGATCTTATCCCAGCTCCGACTGGCGTGGTCTCAGACGTGCCAAATATATCAATCCTAAGGTGCAGTGGAATCCGTATGCGCGATTGGTTGCATTGCGCCATGTGATTGCAGCCCTGGGGGCTGTAGTTTCCTTCTGAGCCTTCTGCTGTACTGGCCACCTTACTCTGCACATGCGCGATCATACTGCGCATGCGTGCACACACTAGACATGGCGGCGCCCTGCTACGGGACCTGCCACTGACTCGGTCGCCTCCTCTGCAGCATCACAACCCGCCCCTGCACCTCACCCCACTGCGGTGCCGGGTCTGCCTGCCCCTCCGGCGGCACCTGCAGCGCACCCGACCGCAGCTCAGGTGAGGGGGCCAAAGGAAGCCCAGAGGGCGACCTGGTCTAGATATATTATTTCAATTGTCCCTGACGCCCTCACTAAATGTTTTTGATTTGGTAACTTTTTCTTATAAAGCAGCTCTATTAATGTATCCAGCACGGCATGTTTCTAAGCAACGCAGGGAGTGTCGGAGGGGCTGTCACTCAGGTGCTGCAGCTCCCCGGCACTCAAAGGGTTAACCAGCACATTCTTGCTATGTGGGGTCCCTGCAAGGTCACTCCAGGGGGGTAACAAAATGATTCATGATTTAGGTAGATTAGAATAATAGTCAAGCGTGCGGGAATTACAATTTAAGGCCAAAAACTGCAAAATAATACACTTGGGTTACGCAAATCCAAAGGCAGAATACAGAATGACTGGCACATGTCGGCTATTACGTCACCTGTTTATTCTTGCTTCCCAAATGCATAACCTTACATTTATCTGTATTAAACCTCATCTGCCATTTACCTGCCCACGTTTCAAGTCTCTCCAAGTCCTTCTGAAGAGAAATTTCATCCTGCTCTGATTCTATTACCTTACACAATTTAGTATCATCCACAAAGATGGAGACTTTGCTCTCGATCCCAACCTCAAGGTCATTAATAAACAAGTTAAAAAGCAGGGGTCTCAGTACCGATCCTTGAGGTACTCCACTCACGACTTTAGCCCAACCTGAAAAAGTTCCATTTATGACAACCCTCTGTTGTCTGTCCTTTAACCAGTTTTCAATCCAGGTGCATATATTATTACTGAGTCCAATTTTCTTTATTTTGTACACCAACCTCTTGTGTGAAACCGTATCAAAAGCCTTTGCAAAATCTAAGTAGACCACATCAACTGCATTACCCTGGTCTAAATTCCTACTTACCTCCTCAAAGAAACAAATAAGGTTAGTTTGGCAAGATCTATCCGTCATAAATCCATGCTGACTATTACTAATAATTTTGTTTTCCATTAGGTATTCCTTAATATTATCCTGTATTAAACCTTCAAGTAGTTTCCCCACTATTGAAGTCAGGCTTACAGGTCTGTAATTCCTGGTTGTGATCAAGCTCCCTTTTTAAATATAGGCACCACATCTGCTTTACGCCAATCTTGTTGTACTGAGTCTGTGGAAATGGAGTCCTTGAATATTAAATATAATGTTTTTTCTATTACTGAGCTTAACTCCTTGAGAACTCTTGGATGTATGCCATCGGGGCCAGGTGCCTTATTTACTTTAATTTTTTCAAGCCGCTTATGAACTTCTTCCTCAGTTAACACATTGCTCATTAATATGGAGGTTGTGGCTTCCTCCTGTGGCACTTCTTTTGAAATTGATTCTTCCCTGGTAAACACAGAGTCAAAGAATTTGTTTAATGCCTCAGCTTTTTCCTTATCTCCAATAATCTGCCTATCGTTCCCTTCTGAGCCCTCTGCTGTTTTGGCTGCCTTACTCTGTGCATGTGCGATCACACTGCGCATGCGTGCGCACACTAGACATGGCGGTGCCCTGCTACAGGAGCCGCCAGCGACTCGGTCGCCTCCTCTGCAGCACCACATCTGCCCCTCCACCTGTCCTCGCTGCTTTTCCGGGTCTGCCTGCCACTCCGGCGGCACCCGCACCACGTTCAACGCACCCGACCGCAGCTGAGGTGAGGGGGCCAAAGGAAGCCCAGAGGGGGACCTGGGCTAGATATATTATTTCAATTGTCCCTGATGCCCTCTCTAAATGTTTTTGATTTGGTAACTTTTTCTTATAAAACAGCTCTATCAATGTATCCAGCACGGCATGTTACTAAGCAACGCAGGGAGTGTAGGGGGGGCTGTCACTCAGGTGCTGCAGCTCCCCGGCACTCAAAGGGTTAACCAGCACATTCTTCCTAAGCTTAATAGAAACGACCTTGCTTTGAATTTACTCAAACTCACCCACAAATGTGGCGGAGAACCCTGACAGCCAAGGCCCATCTTCCTTACATGAACAGGACTTTGTACTGACACACGCCACAGTATTTAGTGTTGTAGATGCTTGTGGTGGCCCTGCAAGGTCACTCCAGGGGGGTAACAAAATGATTCATGATTTAGGTAGATTAGAGGAATGGTCAAGCGTGCGGGAATTACAATTTAATGCCAAAAAACGGCAAAATAATACACTTGGGTAACGCAAATCCAAAGGCAGAATACAGAATGACTGGCATATGTCGGCTATCATAGCGGAAATGGACATGGCAGTGATTATTTCAGCTGCATTTAAAGTAGGCAGCAATGCCACAAAGTAACAGGGAAAGCCAGCAGCATGCAGGGGGTATAGGGAGAGGTTTTAGTAGCAGAAAGAGGGAGGTAGTGAGGCCACTTTATAGCAGATTGGTTAGGGCAGGGGTAGCCAACTTCAGTCCTCAAGGGCTACCAACAGGTCAGGTTTTCAGGATACCCCTGCTTCAGCACAGATGGCTCAGTCAGAGTGAGTACCTTCATACTCTGACGCTGGAGGGTGGCAAGCTGAGTGGCAATGTGAGGAGTACTTCATGGAAATGCTAAAGAACCCATCAACTGCTGCAGAGGTGTCACATAGCAGACACTGCAGGAAGGGTGGGAGCTTGCAGAAAAAACGTGTGGCTGATAAATCCTGCAAGCGGAGATCAAAGTGAGCCACCCAGTCACTGCCTTGGCAGATCATTAAGTAAACTCATTAAGTAAAGTCTCTGTATGTTCTCCCTACCTACCAATTAGACTGTAAGCTCCTCGGGGCAGGGACTCCTCTTCCTTAATGTTATATTTATGTCTAAAGCACTTATTCCCACATGATCTGTTATTTATATTATCTGTTAGTTATTTGATTACCACATGTATTACTACTGTGAAGCGCTATGTACATTAATGGCGCTATATCAATAAAGACATACAATAAAACAGTGAAAGTAGCTGGTGGACCAGGGTCAAGCTGTGTGGCTCCCCCCTCCTCTCTCTCCCCTCCCCCTATGGGCTGTCGTTTGACTGTGAGTGAATAAGTTGCTGCTGGTATTACTGTATATCCGGATTGGCACAGTTGTGGTCTCCCTGATGAGGAGACTCAGCTGACGGATGAGCTGCTGCTGTGCCTCCTGAGCACGATATGGTGAGAACTGAGATTTCCTGTATGTTTTGTATGTAACTGGATTAGATTTTCCTACCTCCGTTTTCTATGGGCTGCCATTGGTGACATTTAGGACACTTTCCCTGCTCTACCTCCCCTAATGTGGTTAGTCCTTTACATATTGAGTGTCTGTTATACATTTATCCTCTTCAAATGGATATCAGCTTATGATGGGTCTTATTGTTTTTAAATCATTGTTGTTTTTATGTTTATTTTCTACTAATTTCTCATAGTTTATCAAACGACGGGTATTTCTCTACGTCTTCTAATTGTAACCCCTTAAGTTCCCCCCTTGCCTGGGTCAGGATTTTATACATTTTCCTCCACTGGAAATTCAAAAACAGGCAAGAGGGTAAGTAAGGCGTAACTGCAACGACCGACGGGAGCTGCAAACACACAGAACTTTGCTCGGCGACTCCCTCTGAGGTTCTGTTCTTGCTGACAGATTCAATCTGTCTGTGGTGACATTGGATACCGAGGCTTGAGCCTCATTACTCCAAGTTCTCTGGTTCAGTATCTTGTCGCACATTTAGAAAGCTTCTTGATCTGTGTTACTTACACCGTTCCGTGGTTCCAAAGGAGTCAGCTATGGTAACTGCAGCCTTATAAAGCAGGCTGCCAGCGCCCAAAATAACCACAGAGATCAGAAAGGGCAGGAGAGACAGAAAACCTGGACCGTAGTGAAAACCTGGCACGGATTGAGCAGAATCCTTACAGAACTACAGCCTGAAACCCTCTAAAAGCCTGTCCTGTTTCCCACAACATTGCAGAAGTTTAGCATCTCCTGGAACCAACAGGTATGAAGCACCACAACACCAGTAGCATAATTAGACTGTAAGCTTCTCGGGGCAGGGACTCCTCTTCCTTAATGTTACTTTTATGTCTGAAGCACTTATTCCCATGACCTGTTATTTATATTATCTGTTAATTATTTGATTACAACATGTATTACTGCTGTGAAGCGCTATGTACACTAATGGCGCTATATAAATAAAGACATACAATACAATAGTGCAAATCTCCCAGAGGGGGGAAAGCAGCGCTATAAAGGAAAGGTATACAGGGATATACCAAATAAGTAAACATGGGAAGGATGTTAACCCAGGGAGTAATCTGATTGCCAATTCTTGGAGTCAGGAAGGAATTTATTTTCCCCTTATGAGATATCATTGGATGATATGACTCTGGGGTTCTTTGTTTGCCTTTCTCTGGATCAATAAGTAAGTATAGATATAGGATAAAGTATCTATTGTCTAAATTTAGCATAGGTTGGACTTGATGGACGCATGTCTTTTTTCAACCTCATCTACTATGTAACTGTGTAACTATAGTGGATGAATCTAGGAAGTATTGAGTTCAACCTGTTGCCAGGATTTTACTGTAGCTTTTCAGATCCGTATTAAGCAATGAAATTGGGCTGTAGCTACCACAACATAAAGGGTCCTTACCCTCTATAGGAATCACCACTATATTGGCTTTCATCATCTGTGGGGGGATTTGTTTTCCGATAAGAAAATTGTTGCATAAATCCAATAAACATGGACCTAGGATTCCTATAAAAATGTTATAACACAAATTTGAAAAACTATCTGGGCCTTTCATGGCTTCAGTGAGGTAACTGCCCTCACTAACGCTATCTGGGTTATTTTTGCATTTAAAGTTTTACGGTCTTCCTCTGTCAGTTTTGGGAGGTTATAGTGTCTCAGATAGTCCCCCCCTCTGTGAGCCGCTGAACCCCCCTCTCCCCCGTGCACGCCCTTTCCGCTCCATCAGGGGATAGAGTGGGGGCTGCTCTGGGCGGGGGACTCAGACTCACCCCCCTTGTTACTCCGTACCTCTGGCGGGGGGGGCGAGTATTCAGTAGAGAGGTGGGGGGGCAGAATAACACACACTGACTGACACACGCGCACACGCACACACGTAGTGACACACAAACATACACGCAGAGTCGTGCGCAGTCACACACGCGTAGGCACACTTGCAGTCACACACGCGCGCACACACGCAGTCACGCACGCACATACAGTAACACGCTCGCACATGCAGTCATACACGCAGTCACACACGTGCAAGTGCAGTCACGCACACTCGCACACGAATGTACAGTCGCACACGCATGTACAAGCGCACAAACGTGCACGCACATGCAGTAACACACACGCACATGCAGTTGCAAGCACATGCAGTCACACACGCGCAAATGCAGTCACATACGCACATGCGCAGTGACACATGCACACACAGTCACACACGCACGTAGTCGCGCATGCAGTCAGTCACACACACGTAGTCACACATGCATACACAGTGTCACACGCACACACCGTAATGTATGTATGTATGTGTGTATGTATGTATGTATGTATGTATAGAGAGTTCTGTAAGAGCTCCAATGCTATGTCCCGTAGCGTCCAATCATATGTACAGAGGAAACCATACAGGGGAGATATGATAATTAAAGATGCAATTCTCAAGTCCCAATGTAATTTGAATTAACACATTAATCCCTGGAAGTGTTGGTGAGGGTATCATCCATTCTCCTCTCCTTAGGGAATTCCATAACATATAAGGGTACTCACTGTTACCCCCCTGCAGGTCCACAGGTGTGCAACCGCATCCGGAATCCGAGAGTGTGAAGGAAGTGTTGTGTGTGGTGCACAGTGGCATATATGTATGTATGTATGTATGTATGTATGTATGTATGTATGTATGTATATGTATGTATATGTATCAGAACATAGCCGTGTCAGTCCAGTTGCAATAGTGCAGAATAAATGAGTTCTTCAGTATTAGGTGATAACTTTTTATTTGGACTAACAATTTATGTCATAGGACAAGCTTTCGAGAGTTCTCTCTTCCTCAGGTCAAGCAATACTGGTTTACAAGGAAATCTATGGCGCGGGTGACAAGAAATGGTGTGGAGGGGGAGGTGATGCTGGGGGGTGGGGGTGAAGGTTTAAAAAAAATGACAGAGCCTTTTGGAGAACACAAAGAATCCGGTTTTGAATTCCAATAATAAAATTTAAGTTTAATCACACAGTACAATCAAATGGCCCCAAAAATCAGGCAAATATTTCATAAATATTGGCCCATTCTTCTTAGGGACACTACATGATCTCAAATTCTCCGGCCTAAACCTTCTATTCTTTTTAGAAAAGCGGCTAATTTAAAATCTAAAAAAAAGTAGAACAGATGTGATGCATCCAAAATTAGATAGAATTCCTCCACAGCATGTATTGATGATCAGGATGACAATGAGGAGTCCATAAATAATAAGGCATATATATGGGAAGGGCTAAGTGTCTAGTGGGGTCCACTTGACCTCCACAGCTTAAACACTATATAAACCCAACCAAATAACCAATATTTAAATGGCAAAAGCACAGGTATGCATATATATATATATGTTAGGGCACTGGGGCCCTTTACCTTGGTACTTAGCAGGACCTCCAGACATCCAGGGCGTGCAGCCCATCCAGGTAGGTAAACAGCAAGAAGCAGGATGATGATGATGAATCGCACAGCCACGAAAATCCAATTCCCAATGGGACCGGAAGATATAAGACAAAAGTACACACTCCAATAATACAATAGGTCTGGTTTAATGCAGGTGGGTACAGCAACAGGACAACACGAACGCACCTACGCCTTTCGTGCACAGGGCACTTTATCAAGGTGACAACATAACATATTGCTGGTTAATTTATACTCACCTGAGTTGTTCTCCGCGCTACCGGGTGTGACGTCATCAGCCCGCGTCTCAAACGAGTGTGTACTTTTGTCTTATATCTTCCGGTCCCATTGGGAATTGGATTTTCGTGGCTGTGCGATTCATCATCATCCTGCTTCTTGTAATTTAAAATCTAGATTAGCGCCCAGTTGTCCCCTGGAGCATGTCAAGTCAGGCCTGGCACATAGTACCAAGAGCTTCTATACTTGTGCAGCATGCACAGCCTGTAAGTTTAGTGTAAGGCCTGTTCTATACAAGATGCGGCCGTGTGGCCGCGCGTTCCTATGCGAACGCGCGTGCACATGCCGCATGCTTTTCATGTGTATAGTGTCGGGAGCTGCAGGTAAGTGTGTGTCTGTGTGTGTGTCTGTGTGTGTGTGTATGCGTGTCAGTCTGTGTGTGTGTGTGTGTGTTTGTGTGTGTGTGTGTGTGTGTTTGTGTGTGGTGGGTTTTGAGCTTGCTGGGATTGTGTGTTTATTCATTTTAATTTTCAACTGGTATCAGTTGTTTAGAGGTTAGTGGCCCCTCCTCTCAGGATTTAAGCTCACCCCACTTTTTAAAGTAGCAGTTTTTTTCATGTTCCTGTGTGGACAGACACACTGCGACCATTCTCCCTCCAGCAGAGGTAAATGAGCATTTTCAATTTATGTTAGGACCTGCTTACTGGTCAAGCCTTGACGTGGCTGCAGGCTTATAACGCTTTGGCCAAAGGGTTTCACTAAATGACCCTTACTCATGAGAATATTGAAGTATTTTACTATGTATATTTGTCACATTCGATGTAGCATTGGACTTTTATGTCTTTTGTTGTATACATAAAAATCCTACACAAAAAAAGCCATATAGATATGACTACCAATCTAGTGAGACAGCAGCATTTTATGTAGAGATATAGAAGCAGCTATGAGAATAAACAATACAACATTATTTTCTGTGGATTACATTAAAATGGCAACTCAGTGATGTCCTCCTCTTTATTATATACAGCCACAATGTCGCGGAAAAGTCAATGAATGCTGGCAAACAGGGAAAGCATACATATTCCAGGAACGTGTTTAAAGTATTCCTGTCTTAATTTGGGCTTCAGGGCCTATTTTTTATAATGTTAAATATTATCAAGCATAGACATGTTAAAAAAAAAAGAAGAAGATTAAGCGATTATAAGGTGGGGCTAACTTGTAACAAGCTTATTTTTCTTCAGCATTCGTTAGTAGTGGATATTCCTTTGATCAATTTTCTAACCTGAAAGTTTTTTATTTTTTTTAAAACACGGCATTTACAAAAATACTATTTCATGAACTTGATTTTTTTTTCACTTGTCACTATATTATCCGGTATTTTTTGCCACCCCTGGTATTTTCAAAAAATGACATATCGTCAGCACTTAAAAGCTTTTGGAAACACTGCAGCATTCTATAGATATCAATTAGATATGTATGTTAGTATGCACAGTACAGTATATCTTTATTTCTATAACGTCATTAATGTATATAGCGCTTGTCAGTAGTAATACATGTGACAATCATATACTGTAAATAATATAAATAACACATAATGGGAAGAAGTGCTTCAGACAAACATAAAAGTAGCATTTAGGAACATTTAGCTCCAAAGAGCTTACAATCTAATTGGTAGGTAGGGAGAACGTACAGAGACAGTAGGAGGGCGTTCTGGTAAGTGTGTCTGCAGGGGGCAACGGTCAATGTATGAGGTGTATAGTATCACTATGAGTCACTATCTACCCCCTTGTGGAAGTGCATATTGTGGACCATTTTTGCTAGCACAGCTTAGTAGACCTCCCAACCCACGCAAACCCAGTGTTAAGCGTGTTTCATCCGCTTTTCATAGTATCTGTTATTGCACAGTGAGACCATGCCCTCCAGGTTGGGCTGGGCATGATTGGCATCATAGTGCCTGGGTGTTGGGGCGGGGACATCAGATTGTGGGGCTTCTTTTTAAAGTAGGCCTGTCGGGGCCACGTAATATGGCCCCATGCAGCCCAATCAAGTGAACAATGCGTCTTCGGGCACAGAAAGTGTCTTACGGAATATCATAACCACTTAGTAAAGCTAGCCCCTAATGGCACATTCCCTTGCAAGGGGTCGTGAAATGTCTTCCAGCTGCAGGAGGTCTTAAGGAGTAGGACATCTTAATAAATGTGGTCAGCGCACAGATGAGCCGCACAACCTTAAAGTGATTATACTGGAACCAGGGTCACGTATGATGTATGAATAATCCCAGTTAACTTAACTCATGTCTTCCCTCATCCAAAGCATAACAAGTCCTTATTGTCTTTCTTAACTTTATTGCAGAAGTAGAAAACAAAGGGTGCTTGTAGGTGTAGTGTCAGTAGACAGTGCTTCTCTGTCAGAAATGCTTGTATGAGGTTAGACTACGGTAAAACAGAAAGGCCTTGCCAGGGTAGTAGCAGGCAGATGCTGTACTCACTGTGTCCAGGGTGGAAAAGGAAGTGAGGAGCAAGGGTCACACTAGAAGTGAGATGGGACAAACTAACTGTTAGCAAGGCAGGGGGGAGGGCAGAATAGCCCATTCTGAGAAAGATCTCAGAGGTTGCTATAGCAACTCACAGACCTCATGAACAGAGGCAGGAATAGAAACATTATAAACAGTAAATCACACAGGCACAGTGTGTGTGTGCAGAGCAAATATACATGCAGCTGAAATTAGGAACTGACAGACAGAAGCTGCAAAGAAGGGGGGGGGGTGATCAGAGAGAGCAGAAATGGGATTACTTGTTCCATGACAGTGATGCATTTTATTTTGTTAGGTCAGGTGCAGATTTTAATGTAACATCTCACTGGCACAATCTTGAGTTTTTGAGTGTTTATTTCCACAACTCACGAGCCTGTCATAGAGTAGCACTGTATGTTTCTTCCCCTTAGGGAACAGTGTCTACTGGTATTTCAGTACAGTTTCTTTGGGTTCATGTACCTTTGCTAGGGACACTTGTCATCAATCCCTGGCTTTCTACAGTGCGCTCATGTGTCATGTTTGGCTTTCAGTCAGCTTATTGTCTTGGGTTTACGTACAGGGGATCTATGCCATGTTCTTTTAAAATTTCTGTGCTATCTTTTATTCCTTTTGTGACATCTAATTAATAAACTTTTGATATTGCCTATAGTATACCAGAGTGCTACATCTTGGGCTTCTTTTTCTCTTGTTTCTTTCATGTTTCTATTAGTATTTGTACCTAAGTCCTCGAGGTGTAGAACATCATAAATCCTCTCATTACGATATCTCCATCCACACATTACAAGTCTTTCCTTAGCCCGAGAAATATTAGCAGGGAAATAAAGGAGGCAAGACCAATACCATCCCACTACGGCTGGGGATTGGTATATATCAAAAGACACACCCACGAGAGTGGGCACTTAAAGTTAATACAGCTACGAACCTTTATTCCCCCCTGAAGAAGTATGCGTAGACATACGAAACGTATGTAGGGTTTTAGGACGCCACGATGGTGGTGTCACTGATGGAGGAGGCTCGACTCGGCACCCGGACACATCCTGTCTTGCTTATAAACAGACTAGCTGATATACCCGGCGTTGCCCGGGATGTAATTTTGGGGGGGGCGGGCGACAGGGTTGGGCTTCCCCCCCTTGACAGCTAGGTGGGTGACTCAGTTGACTGAGTGGGTGGGTGGGTCGGTGACTGAGTGGGTGGGTGGGTCGGTGACTGAGTGGGTGGGTGACTTTGGGTCGGTTTGACTTTGGGTCGCTGGGTGGGTGGGTGATTTTGGGTCGCTGGGTGGGTGGGTGACTTTGTGTCGCTGGGTGGGTGACTAGAGCCCTGGGTTACCCCCACAGAGAGATCAATAGAGGAGGAGGAGGTGTTAGCAGAAGAGACACTGAAAGTACGATGGGAGAGGTAGGTTGAGATTCAGGCTAGAGCATTGAAGCAATGAAATTGGGCTGTAGCTATCACAACATAAAGGGTCCTTACCCTCTTTAGGAATCACCACTATATTGGCTTTCGTCATCTCTGGGGGGATTTGTTTTCCGATAAGAAAATCCAATAAACATGGCCCTAGGATTCCTATAAAAATGTTATAATACAAATTTGAAAAACCATCTGGGCCTTTGACGGCTTCAGTGAGGTAACCGCCCTCACTAACAGCTATCTGGGTTATTTTTGCATTTAAAGTTTTACGGTCTTCCTCTGTCAGTTTTGTGAGGTTATAGTGTCTCAGATTGTTCCCCCCCCCCCCCCCCCTCTGTGAGCCGCCGCCCCCCCCCCCCCTACACAGCCTTTCCGCTCCACCAGGCGATAGAGTGGGGGCTGCTCCGGGCGGGGGACTCAGACTGACCCCCCTTGTTACTCCGTACCTCTGCCGGGGGGGGGGGGGGGGGGTTTAATTCCATAACATATAAGGGTACTCACTGTTACTCCCCTGCAGGTCCTCAGGTGTGCAACCGCATCCGGAATCTGAGAGTGGGAAGGAAGTGTTGTGTGTGGTGCACAGCGGCATATATGTATGTGTAACGGTTTTTCTGGCCCGGCCTGACCCACCCAATCTCACATTGGCCCCTGTGGTCTAACCGGTCCCCATTACAGTGTGGTAGTGTCTGGTGGTGCACCTGTTGGCAACAGGACTCCTGAGTCTCCCGCATGATGGTGTGTGGGGAGGACCCGTCCAGACAGGCAGCTGAGGTAGTGTGCTGAGTCCTACCTAGTTCCAGTGCAGCGCCTCCACCTCATCAGGGTCCCTTCGGTCACTTGGGGATGGTCCTGACGAGGAACTCCTCTGTGGTGCTCCTCTCTGTACATTCACTCCACACATGTACACGAGAGGGTTTGTGATTGAGAACATCTTTATTGCCTGAGTGGGCTAGCTGTCCCTCGCAGTAGATTTTCTAGCCACTCATATTCAGTCAGTGCTTCCCTTTAAAAGGTGTAGTTCTCCTTAAATAGGGATTCCCTATCCCCGCAGGGATCTCTGCCCTGTGCCAGGTCCCTGGACACAGTCTTCTCGTCAGTTACTATAACATAACCATCTGCTAGAACTTGCACTTGAACCAGACTGAATAGAACTCCCAAGACTACTAGAACTGGACTAACTTTTAGACACAGTGCTGTGCCTTATGTACACTCTGGAAGCTGACACACCTCTGACATCACTAACCATGGAGTCAGAGCATGTGACCACTCCCATCCATACACAGGGCACCCCACCAGGGTGTGAGGGCAAACCTCCATAATTACTGCTGGCATGCCCACAACTTACCAGGCCTTACTGTCAGCAGGAGAGATGACTGTAGCCATTTTACATGACCGCTACATATGTATATATGTATCAGAACATAGCAGTGTTAGTCTAGTTGCAATAGTGCATAATAAATGAGTTCCTCAGTATTAGGTGATAACTTTTTTATTTGGACTAACAATTTATATCATAGGACGAGAGTTCTCTCTTCCTCAGGGCAGCAATACTGGTTTACAGGGGAATCTATGGCTAAAACAGTGTAGAAAAAAAAAAAAAAACAGGTTTGTACTGTAGATAAGGAAGGGTGTTAAAGCCAGTGGAGGGTGACAAGAAATGGTGTGGAGGGGGAGGTGAGGGGGGGGGGGGGGAAGGTTTAAAAAAATTGAGAGAGCCTTTTGGAGAACAAAAAAATCCGGTTTTGAATTCCAATAATAAAATGTAAGTTTAATCACACAGTACAATCAAATGGCCCCGAAAATCAGGCAAATATTTCATAAATATTGGTCCATTCTTCTTAGGGACACTACATGATCTCAAATTCTCCGGCCTAAACCTTCTATTCTTTTTAGAAAAGCGGCTAATTTAAAATCTAGATTAGCGCCCAGTTGTCCCCTGGGGCATGTCAAGTCAGGCCTGGCACATAGTACCAAGGGCTTCTATACCTGTGCAGCATGCACAGCCTGTAAGTTTAGTGTAAGGCCTGTTCTATACAAGATGCAGCCGCGTGTTCCTATGCGAACGCGCGTGCACGTGCCGCATGCTTTTCATGTGTATAGTGTCGGGAGCTGCAGGTAAGTGTGTGTGTGTGTGTGTGTGTGTGTGTGTGTGTGTGTGTGTGTGTGTGTGTGTGTGTGTGTGTGTGTGTGTGTGTGTGTGTATGTTGTGTGAGTGTAACGGGAGTGTAAGAAAGATTTTTAAAATAAAATAAAAAGTTTAATAATTTTTTTGTTGTTGTGTGTATGCACTTGTTTACCCCCCCCCACACACACACACACATACACACACACACACACACACACACACACACACATCCATACAAACACGCATATATACATACATACACACATACTGTACATTTGAGTGCAGGCAGCGGCGCGAAAAGATGAATGTCTTCATCTTCGCCGCTGTCTGTCGGCTCCCCTCTCCCTGCCGTGCGCACACGCGGCCCTTCTATAGAAAGGCTGACTCACGTCACCCAACTGAAATTCCGCGCACGGCGTCGCACGCGCACGGCACTATAGAACGTGCCTTAGTCACACTACATTTATGTCTAACGTTACGTCCAACATTTATAAGATTAACTTTTACATCAATTGCCATACAACTTTTGTGATCTATCTGCTGCGATGTCCCTGTTGCCTACAGTATGTGGGGCGCACGGGGAGATCGTTCCAGAGGCGCATCTATGAGCACATATATAACATTAGGAAGGGACTTGCAACGCACAGTGTTTTGCATCACTTTTTGGTTCATCATAGCCAAAACCCCACTCCCCGCCCTCTACCCCCATCCGCCCTCTAAACCTATCCTCCCTCCCTCCCTCCTTGTCCCTGCATCCTCTCTTCTTCCTCTCACCCCCATTCTCTCCCTTCCCTCTCTCCCCATCCTCCCTCTCCCCCCACTCCCTCCTTTCTTCCCCTCCCCCCACTCCCTCTTCATCTCTTCCTTCCCTACTCCCTTTGCATCCTAACCCCCCCTCACTCCCTTTCCATCCTCTCCCCCCCACTCTCTTCATCCTCTCTCCCCACCCCCACAGCCTCTCCATCCTCTCGCCACTCCCAATGCTTCTCCATTTTCTCTTCCTCACTCCCTCTCCATCCTCTCTCTCCACCCCCACTCCCTCCTCTTTCCCCACCCCAACTCCCTCTCCACCCTCTCTCCCCCTTTTGCTTGTTTTCCCTCTCCCCCCCCATCCTCCCTCTCCTCTCTCTCCCCCCATCCTCCCTCTCCTCTCCCCCCATCCTCCCTCTCCTCTGTCGTTGTTTGCAAATGGAAGATAAGAGCAAACACTGGTCATAGATAATGAGAGTTTATTGTAGTTTTACTGAATGATCATACAGGAGCGTCACAAGAAACTCTGCAAGGGGAGGCCCATGCAGCCTTTTTATATACACATGAGTTTCTTTGTCTAAAACAAGTTGCTAGGTAGAATATAACATATCCTCCTTATTCTAAACCAATCATTATAAAGGTCGCTAAATAAGTAAAAACTGGATTAAAACATTTTAATACAATGAACAAGGAAAGAAGGTCTATTAAAGATACATTTTTATCTGTAAGTCTGTTCCCTGCAGAATATGTGTTTCTCACTCATTTCTGGGCATTGAGCCATAGGCCGACTGGCCTTGAGTTCTTCTGGTAGCCAAACTGATACACTCGCAACAGACACATTCTTTCACACACGAAGGATTGCAGGAACACAGCGTGAGACACAAGACACAGAGACTTAGGCCCGGGCCATAGAGGGCTGAGGAGTTCCGAGCCACGCTGACGCTTCAGATCAGAGCATTTTATAATAAATTCGCCCCATACCCCCATTGACGAACTTCGAAAAACTCTGTCGGGCAGAAACCGACACTAAGGGACTCATATCTACGATATACAGAGAGGTAATCGAACCTGCATCTTCAAGGCAACAAATGCCATCATTCCGTACGCAATGGGAAAGGGACCTTGGGGAGACCTTGGAGGACGAAGAATGGAATACTATATTTTTAGGAGCCGCAAAAAGCTCGATGTGCACCACACTGAAGGAGAACGCTGTGACGATAGCTTCCACAGGCTTATTAATATTACACAAAAATAATTGGGTTTGAACTGAACGAGGCTTAAGATATAATAAATTGTATTTATTCCTTAGAATAAAGGTGAACACAACAGATAATACAGTAACAAACAAGAAGTACACTTACTTAAGGGTTGGGGAATGAGAAGTATGATGTAGCATTTCTTTCAGCAGTGAGGAAATCATTCAGGTGATATCAGGTAACCATATCAGCAAACGAAGACAAAGGATATATGGGTGGACAGCCGTTTATAAACCATTCTCCTTCTATTCTTAACCTTAAGCATAGGGGATTGGTTTACAATTACCTCCAGCCACTCACTAACGTGGGAAAGCATTCTGACCCATGCCCCCCTGCTAGTTGGCACATGGGCAGTAGAACTCTGGGGGTCTCATTTCTGAAGCCCCACATTTACGTCAGGAATGCCAGAAAGTCTACTATTTGCAGTTCTGGCAGGAAAACCTTTGTTGAAAGGTGTTAACTGGAACACTTAAGACCTGCCCTGGTTTGGGCTTCGGATAAACAGTGAGGGTGATAAAACTCTTTGAACAGCACTTAAATCCTAGACATAGCGGCGTCCCCAGGGCCATCTGCTACCTTATGGCCCAAAAGAATTTCCTTTTGAACTTATCCCTACCTTAGGATACACTATTAAGCATAAAACATAAACGTATTAAAATATCCGGTTCCGTTAGGTTTAGCAGGTCCAAACTTCCCAGTTCGCATTGCCAGAACTGGGACACCATATGGTCAAAAAAGCGACTTGCTACGACCTAAGAAACCGGAGTTACACAAATGCACATTAAATCATTTTAATACAAAAATCTCCATTGAAAAAGAAATCTCAGCTTTTCACTAAATCCCCATTGAAAACAACGGGCAGCTCCGCCATAGACTTTCAATGGTAAATCGCCGCCATTGAAGTCAATGGGGGTTTTCTGCCATTGAAGTCTATGGGAAAAGTCCCGAACTTCAAGGGGGTCCATACTCCGTCGGGTTGGTCCAAGCGGGTCAAGGATGGTTCTGCAGCGATGCCGGAGCAGTGGCTACAGATACCCCAAACCCTGATCCGCTGAACCCTCCGGAACCGGAGATATGGATTCCTAAAATTCAGCATTTCTCACTTAGTCATTTTTCTGAGCCGTTTCTGCCGCCGCCGGCAAAGCCTATGGCGCGACCCGCTCTATCTGGTTCGACCCTTATGGGGGGTCCAGGATTCGGGGACCCGGTGGTGGTCGAGTGGGGGGACGCTTAGGAACTAGGGGCAAAAAGAATTTTATCCCTAGGTGCCCTAGAACAGTTTATTTCCCCGCTAATTGACGTTGAACTTGACCCAGTGATTTTAGCTCTTTTGAAAGACATTGTATCCGCTTTGCGGTTTGCGGTCTGGACGGCAGCCAACTAGGTTACCTCGAGGCATCTCCATTGAAGTCAATGAGCCCATTGACTTTCAATGGGAAACCGCCGCTCTCCCTCTCGGACGCCACCTGCTGGTCACTACAGGAAACAGGACGAAAACAGCACAAATTCCTATTGAAATGCATTGAGCCCTAATGGCGGCCAATGGGGACCTGCAAAATGGTGCCCGAAAAGGCGGGAAACTTACACAAAGAGCTATAATCATTAAAGAATTATTAACCCTTGTGCTCCCGGGTGGATTCTAGTGTGTGTGTGATGCAAACACTGAGTAACCAGACATTATAATGGAACAGGGGAAATACATTTACATGTCATAACAAGGGTTACATCACATTTCTGGACCTCAGCCCAGTTAACCCCTTGTCTCCCTGGTGCGGTCAGGGGTGGCCAAATGGGGTGCAACCCCTTTAATACCGGGCCACCCCCTCTCTCCCTCTACACCTCCCCTTCTTAATGCGTGTCCTGTGGCCCACTGGCCCTGACGGGGAGTGGGGCACTGCTGGCACCATTAATGAATTCAGTCTCAGAGGGATAGTCCTGGCGTGAAAGCCCATCAGCATTGCTGTTTTCACTGCCCTTTTTGTGCTGAATGGTGAATTCAAATTCTTGCAAAGCCAAGCTCCATCTCCGCAGTTTGGCATTTTCCCCTGATACCCTCTGTAGCCAGCTCAGGGGA
>WSYH01003535.1:0-65616 GCA_036426205.1 Ascaphus truei | reverse complement strand
AAAAAAAAAAAAAAAAAAAAAAAAAAAAAAAAAAAAAAAAAAGACTGGGGGGGGGGGAAGGGAAGGAGGGTGTGGGAAGGGTGGAGGTTGTGGGGGAAAGGAGGAGAAAGGGAAGGATATCTAATTCTTGGGCTGAACTTGCGGGCATATAGGGCGTCTAGTCCCTGTTTGGTAGATGTGTGTCCGTTTGTCTATGGTGACTCCCCCAGAGGAGAACGCATCTGTTGATATTAATGCCAAATTGTGGTACTCTCAATCCCCGGGATATCTGTCTGTGCCAGCCAAGGCGTCCAGACTTTTAGAAAATTGTCGCCAGTGTCGTTAACTAAACTGGTTAACTTTTCCATCTGGCAGATGAACCAAATGCGATTTCGAATCTTTGGCATGTTTGGTATATCGGGGCGTTTCCACAGTGCTGCGATCTCACATCTCGTCGCGAGTGCAAAATGTGCTATTAGCTTGGAATTTGCTTTTGATAGGCCCGGCATTGGTCTGTTTAGCAAGAACAGCCACGGGTCAGGGGGAATTGTGAGGTCAAAAACCCTCTGGATCCAATTTCTGATCTCTTCCCAGATCGGGAGTATTTTTGGGCAAGACCACAGCATGTGTAACAAATCTGCTGATCCCCCACACCGCTTGGGGCATAGTGGGGAGGAACCCTGTATGTATTTAGATAAATTCAGAGGGGTGAGGTACCACCTCATGAGGACCTTATATGCGTTCTCCTTTAGAGTGGTACATATGGAGCTTTTGGCGGAGGCCAAGTATATGGCGTTCCATTCCTCCTCCTCTAGGGTTTCCCCTAGGTCTGTTTCCCATTTAGTCCTATATGTGGGGATTTGTTGTTCAGGGTCTGCAGAACCGATTACCTCCCCGTAAATCGTCGATATAAGTCCCTTTGTGTCAGAGTTAGCCCGACAGAGCTTTTCGAATTTTGTCAGAGGGGGGTATGGGGCGTGTTTGTTGTAAAATGCTCTGACCTGGAGGTATTTAAAGAATTCAGAGTGAGGTATTTCGTTTTCTAATCTTAACTGATCAAAGGTCTTGAATTTCTGGTTGTCTCCTTCCAGGTCTTTTATTCGTGAATAGCCTTTTTGTTTCCAGATCGGGATATTAGACCCCACCATGCCGGGTGCGAACACTGGGTTATTCCAAATGGGGGACATCATCGAGTGTTTTGATGTCAGGGAATTCTTAAATTTGGTCGTCTCCCAGATCGATAAAGAGTTGGTCATTGAGGTGAGCGGCATCTCTCTGCGATTAAATGCTGTTTTTGGTAACCAAATCAGGCCACTAAGCTCCTTTGGGGAGCAAGCGGCGTTTTCTAGATCTACCCACCGTTTCAATTGGGGGTTAGAGTGCCATTGAACAATTTGGCTTAATTGGGCCGCTTTATAGTATGTTAATAGGCAGGGTACCGCCAGACCACCAGCAGCAACAGGTCTTTTGATATTGGAGCGATTGACTCTCGATTTTTTCCTACCCCAGATAAATTTATAGATTTCTGTTTGGAGCGAGAGTATATCTGTTATTTTAAGTGGCACAGGAAGTGTCTGAAAGAGGTATAGGATACGTGGCAGTAGGTTCATCTTGACACTATGTATCCTACCGATCCATGATATCCTCTTGGAGGACCATCTATATAGATCTTTTTTAAGAGTCCGAATTAGTTGGGGATAATTTGCGCTATAGATGAGGTTGGCCTCTCTGGTGATGTGGATTCCTAAGTACTTTATGTGTCTCTGTTGCCAGTTGAACTGGAAGTTTAATCTCAACAGCTTTTCTGTGTGACTGGGGAGGTTAATGTTGAGTGCTTCCGATTTGGATTGGTTAATTTTAAATCCAGATATCTTTGAAAATCTGCTCAAGAGGTCAAATAGGTTGGGTAATGTGGTAAGGGGTTTTGTTAAGATTAATAGGATATCGTCTGCATACAGGGCCGCTTTGTGTGATTGTGAGTAAGCGTTTAACCCTGTGATATCCGGGTTAGCTCGTATTCTAGCAGCTAGTGGTTCGATACAAAGGGCGAATAGAAGGGGAGATAGCGGGCATCCTTGACGGGTGCCACTTTTGATTTGGAATGAGGATGAAGGGAAGCCCTGATGTATCACCCTAGCTGTCGGGTTTGAGTATAACGACATAATCGCCCTACTCATCTGATCCCCGAAGCCAAATGCTGCGAGCGTTTCTTGCAAATATGGCCAGTCTATCCTATCGAATGCTTTTTCAGCGTCCAGACTTAACAACATGCTTTGGGTGTTATTTTTGTTAGCCAATTCTATCAGATCAATAATACGTCGGGTGTTGTCCGCTGCTTGTCTCCCTGCGATAAACCCGACCTGATCTGGATGTATTAGTCTGGGTAGGATAAGACACAATCTATTGGCCAGTAATTTAGCATACAACTTAATATCTGTGTTGATTAGGGAGATCGGTCTGTAACTTTTGCAGTCCAGCGGGTCTTTACCAGGTTTGTGTATTAGTGATATGGACGCTCGCAGCATATCCCCGGGGATGGGAGCTCCTGCTAAGATTGCATTAAACATGTGGAGCAACCTTGGGGCTAAATATTTTACATATTTCTTATAATAGAGCCCCGAGAAACCATCCGGGCCAGGAGCCTTTGATGGTTTAAGTTCTTTAATAGCCTGGGATACTTCTTCCAATGTGAAGTCAGCGCCCAGGGCCTGTCGGTCGCACTCTGTCAATCTACCCAGGTTCGAGTTAGCTAAGAAATCTCTTAAGGCTGTGCTCGTTTTTTGATTATGTGCCACTTTTTTCCCGTCATATAGAGACCTATAGAATTCTCCAAATTCTTCTACTATTTTCTGTGGGTTGGCCGTACAAACATCAGATTTTAAGCGTATAGCTTGGATGTTAAACTTAGATTGCCTGTCTTTCAATGCTCGGGCTAGCATCGTATCCGGTCTATTGGCCTTCTCAAAAAACTTCCTCTTAGACCAACTCAGTGAATTATCGGCCTTGGAGGTTAATAGCATATTTAATTCAATCTTGGTGTCTTTGATTGCCTGTAAAAGTTGTATATCGGAGTTAGCTTTGTGTTTGGATGCTAGGGTGTGTAGTTTGTCTTGTAGAGCAGTTATTCTGGCTTCTCTTTCCCTTTTCCGCCTGGCTGTGATGCCAATTATGACACCACGTAGTGTAGCTTTGTGAGCCTCCCACAGTACCAGGTGAGATTCCACAGAGCCCGTGTTTATATTGAAGAACTGCTCTATTTCATTCCCGATCATCTCGTAGGTTTCAGGGATCTTAAGGACTGCCTCATTTAGTTTCCAGTTCGCCCCCGGCCGGCTCAGCCGGATATCTTTGCACCTTAGCTCAATTGGTGCGTGGTCCGACCATGAAATATCATGGATCGCCGTATGGGAGACCATCGGAACCATTCGACATGAAATAAGGAAGTAATCGATTCTGCTGTATGTGTGGTGCGGGTGGGAGAAGAACGTATAGTCCCTGTCCATTGGATGCATCTCCCGCCAAATATCCGCCAAGTGGTTGTTCTTACAACCTTGGAACAGAGATGCCCTTGTTTTCTTATTAGCTGTCTCCCCTCCTCCTGATCTATCTAGGCTCGGGTGTAATGTCATATTGAAGTCTCCCGCCAGCATAACACATCCCTTAGCTATTACCTGCAGGGTTTGGAAGAATTTACTGAAGAACGTTGCGTCCTGTATGCATGGGGCATATATGGTGGCTATTGTAATCCATTGTTCGTGTATTGTTCCGACTAAAATGAGGAATCTTCCGTCCCTATCTTTTTTAACTGTCTGAGCCACAAATGGTGTATTATTATTGAAAAGGATTGCAACTCCTCGTTTCTTCACTGGGGCTGAGGATGTATAGAAATGTGAAAAACCCTTATCTAGGAATTTGGGTGTGTTCGTGCTGCTAAAGTGTGTTTCTTGTAATAGCAGTATGTCTGCTCTTTTCCTCTTGTAGTCAGAGAAAGCTATCCGTCTTTTGACCGGACTGTTAAAGCCTTTTACATTGTGCGAGAGTAGTGTCAGTGCCATATTACATACCCTGACCATTGTCTCGCTGTGATATATATATGTACTCACCCATCCTGGTGTGTCTAGGGGTTTGCGGATGTGCATCTGCCTCCATGTTGCCTCTAGTGGGATTCCTACCTCGCTCGTAGATAGTCTCTCGTCTCCTGGGGGGCGGGGGGGGGGTGGGGAGAGGGGTGAGGAGGGGGTAGGATTACTAAACAGGGAGAGTCACATGAGGAGTAGAAAAACAAAAAAAACAAAGTAAAACAAAGGAAAAAAAGAGTACAATGTAAAAAAACGAGTAGAACAAGAGCTCGCCTCGGGAGCCCCCGAGTTCGGCTCTTGTGCCCAGAGGGTAGGTCAGGTAGCTCCCCAGGTACCTGGGGTCGGTTCCCTTTGGTAGGGACTGACCTCCCTGGGACTTGTGTACAGCTCCAGAACGTTGGGAGCTGCACAATAGTACGCATGTCCGGCGCTAGTGGGAGCCCCCACCGGCACACCGCTATATAGAGATCTAGTATAATCCGCGTACATAACATATTTTACATATTTTACAGCTTACGCTGTTAAAGGTAACTTCTTATTATAAACCAGCTTTCCCCGTACTTTAGTGCGAAAGCCCAAACATAAACATTAACTCTCTTACATAGAATAATAACAGTGGATTTAATAATGTTAACTATAATGGAACTGGGCGTACCCACATGTTCTTGCGAACCTGTCGTATCCTAACTGATGATGTGCATATCCAGCCCCTCAAGTCTTAAGTGTCCTGTGTTCTCTGTTCTCCCCTCTCCCCATCCTCTCTTCTCCTTTCTCAGATCTCCTTTTCTTTCCCTTCCCTCTCCTCTTCCTTTTTTCTTCTCTCATTCCCCTCTTTCCTACTTCAATTCCCCCCCCTCTCTCTCCTCCATCTCCTTACCTCTCTTTCCTCCCTCCTTGTTCTCCTTAGTACCCCTCCTGCTCTACTCACTTGTTCCTTCTGTACTCCTCTCTGTCTCTCTTATTCTTTGCTCTCTGCTTATCTTCAACTGATATTCCCCATATTCCTTCCACCTCCCTCTCTCTTTCTCCTTCTCCATCCCTCTCCCTCCCTTTCCCCCCCTCTCTCCCTCCCTCTCTCTCCCCCTCCCTCCCTCTCTCCCTCCCTCCCTCTAGACCTGCATAAGCTTTAATAGAGTGTTAAGTCATTGGTGGTTTAGTGTAATGTGAACTGTATGCGGGGCACGACCGCTGCGGGAGGGGACTCTTCCTCCCTTCGGACCAGGTAAGGACGCCCATGCTGAGGAACCTCTGGGTGACCAGTTCTTGTTCGGGCTGGCGTCGCGGTGGTCAGCTATGGCGGGGGCCTGACTGATGCACTGACGTATTGGGCCGTGCGCTTCTTGATCCGCGATTCGCCGCGATCTCGCGATGACATGACGTCACCGGACATCGTCACCTCGAGAAGGCGCGAACCCCGGCAGTGTTCCCGCCACCCTCAGGGGAGAAGGAGCCAAAGAAAATGGCCGCTCCGCCAATGTCGCAGTCGGATCTGCTCCGGGGATCGTCTCCGTCTCGCCCGAAGAAGGTGAGTCACCGGCCTCGGGGAGAGCTGGAAAGCATAGCAGTGTCTGTGGATTTCGGCTAAAAGGTTGCTGGGTCTGGACACTAACACAGGAATTCTCCGTATTAGGCAGAGTGTTTTAAGCAGAATCCCTGCTAGAGCCCGACGCTACTGGGGAGTTCTCCGTAGCTCCAGCTCGCTCGCCAGAGGGCACAGGAGCGGGTGAGGAGCGTGGGGCCCTTTGCGGAGGACTTGAGGATACCTCTTTGACCCCCACTTTACTGAGGAACCCCGCTCCCTCCTCTGGCGTCCTCAGTGTGTGGGCCACCCCATTCCGTAGGACCATGATGGCACAGGGGAATAGCCACCTGTAACGGACATTGTGGTCCCGCAGTGTTCTTGTGATGTGAGCAAAGGACCGTCTTCGCAGTAGGGTGGCTGGGGCCAAGTCCTGATATACTTGGAAGGTGATGTTGTCGAATTCAAGAGTCTTAGTGTCCCTGGCAATCCTACATATTTCCTCCTTTAGTCGGTAGTAATGCAGGCGGATCACGATATCCCTGGGGGGATTACCTTTCTGTGGTCTCCCCCTGAGAGCTCTGTGGCACCTGTCCATTGTCAGCTCTCTATCTGATTTTTCAGGGAATAGGTGCTCCAGCCATTTTGAAGCAAATTCTTCTGGGTCGGTAACCTCTTCTGGGACCCCCCTCACTCGGATATTGCTGCGCCTATCGCGATTTTCAGTGTCCTCAGCCTTCTCTTCCAGGGCTCTGACCTTCTCCCGTAGGCTAATCACGTCGTTTTGTGTGAGGGTTAGGGCGGTTGCTGTATCCTCCGTCTTGTTCTCAATGGAGGCAGTGCGTTCCCCCAGGGCGTCTAAGTCTTTCCTCATTGCCCACAGTTCGGTTTGGAAAAACTGCTTCATCTCAGAACAGAATGCTTTAAGGTCTTTCCTCCTGACTATGTCCTCGTCCCCTGCTTCATCTGTGAGGGGGTCCGCATCCGCGTCCATGATAGCAGGCCGCTTTGGGCTCGTAGGTTTGTCTAAGGGGGGGTCTGATTTCTTGCGGAAATAAGTGGACATCTGCTGGCTTTTGGTCCGTGATGTACGGCCTGAAGCCATCTCTGGATGTTTAGGGGAGAGATGCGGTGTTTAAAGATAGTGAAGTCACGTAGCTGTTGTGGATTATTTATTTAATTGCGCCGGTGGAAGCGGAGCTCTGAGTTCAAGCGTCCATTCTTCCCGCCGCCGCGCATGCGCAGTCATTTGGTTTTTAAATATTTTTTTGTTATTTATGTGTATATTATAAAGTATTAAATATCATATTAAATTATATTTTTAAATAAAGTTTTTTTTGGACCACAGAGTTATTTGTGCCTATGTAAAGGCGAACCTGTGGGTTAAAATTATAAATGTTGAATTGGTGCTTAAATTAGAATGCAACCCTGTAAGTAATTAATCAATTATATAATTAAGTATTTATTGGTATAAATATACGACACTGATATGACATCACATATTGCTCCTGACGAAGCTGTGAGTAACAGCGAAACGCGTAGAGCTAATTCATCTTGCTGCAGCTGCCTTCATGAGAAGACGCCGAACGCTGGAACTCCCTTGCAGACCTCCCTCCAGCACGTCACAATCCATTTCCCATAGATGCGATTGACCGCGAGAGGGAAGTGACGTCAGACGCCACCGCCGCAGGCGCGGCTGGGTATACAGGAGGATCGGGAGAAAACACTGCTACGAACACCAGCATCTTACCACAAAAGATACCTTTATATGTACTAATTGTATGTACAAAGTGTGAGTACATCTCTTATCCCTTACTTACATAAAAGACACTGTTTCTGCAACCTGCACTATTGGGCTTTTTTTGTCTTTTCATTTTCATACTGCCACATGGGGTTTTGAGTGTCTTCATCCCTGGAACAGCCCAAACTGCGGGAGAAATGTCTGGGGAATAACTGAAACCTCAATACTAACAATCTACACATCTTCTGACTGAGTCAGATAAAGGCTTTAAATATCTATTTTTGCTGTAAGTAGAATTGCCCCAAGAGCCAAGAACTGCATCCTATCAACATTAAATTAACATACTGCACAATTATTGTTTTTTTATGTTTTTTATTCACATGATGTGTCCCTGATTGGATCGCTCCCTTTCCACTCCAAACCAAGGCAGCTTTCTGCCCCATTTTAGAGCAGAAAGTGCAGGAATAGCTAAAAATGATCCGGTCCACAGCTTCACATTAACTCAGGCAGCTGGATGGAAAATCCAGACCACAGATTACAATGGCTCTAGTTCTCCCTCACCTGCTCTTCTAATCACATGCACAGGTATTTAGAGCAGAGAGGTTTTGCATTTCTCTCTCTCTCCTTAGAGCCTGGAGGCTGGGGGTATCGCTGCTCCCCTGTTTCCAGTTTCGGGGTTGACGGCCCCTCCAAGTATCACAGTACCAGAGGATTTGCCTGGACACGGGACCGAGTTCCCACCACGAACAGATAAGACCAAACAAATGTTTACTGCTGTTGCTAAAAGACTGTGCTGTATCTAAGTGACCCTAAATGAGAGGGCATTGTTTTATGCTGGGGAACCAGGTTAGTTGGCCAGCAGCTGTTAGAGAGACTGATTCTATGTGTAGTTAGATCCCTGAAAGGGATAGGATTTTGTTTATATAATTTGGTTTCTTTTTACTTGAAATAACAGTGTGGGAAATACTGTAACAATGAAATGAGTGAACTGCTGAATGAAAGTATCTGAGTACCTCTAACCTACACATGTTAAAGCTGCAGTACCTTACTTGGATGAAAATAAAGCAGGCAGAAGCCTGAGTTAAGCAGCTTAATACTTTGCATGATCCTGTTTTTGTATTAAATAACCCTAGAAGACTGTGTCGGGAAGAACCCAGACAGACGTCAGCACTACAAAAGAGGGGCGTTTGTCACACATAGTATGTCCCATAATACCTCTCTTTCCCCCATAGTGTATCTGTTATGTAAGCCCTAGTAAGTTCAGGGCATTAACAGCATAATCTATGGGCCATTGAACCCCTGTGCTCCTATTTGATGGACAGGAGTGTGGTGATGACTCATGGCCTGCGTGCAGCCTATCAGGGGTAGGTGCAGTCCATGAGCCCACCCCTGTCTCCTGAGGAAGAGGAGTATCCAAAAGTTAGTTGTCAGTCTTGCTCTGGAGAGAAAGGAGAGAGCATGGGCTGTCAGTCTCTCCCATTGCGAGGATGAGCTGGCCCACTCCAGGCTCAGGCCTGGAGAATATCAATTATTAAATTGCAAACAGGATTGATTGCGAAAGCATTGCTAAACACTTAAAACAATGTTAAAAAGAAAGGAAAACACGTATAAGCGGAGATCAGCAAACAAAATAACATGCAAACATAGAAAGACTATGTATTAACAATAAGATGATTCATTAAATATATATCATATATTATAATTCTAATGCTAGAATCTAACATTAGTTGTAAATTAAGAGTCAAATCTACTTGCATGTAACTACACGTATAAACACCTAATGATGTTGTGAAGTCATGTAATGAATCATAATTTAGATAATATATAGACTTGCGATTCAGATGAAAAACAACAAGAATGTGCGTTCATACAGATAAAGATAAGAAAAACAAGGGGAGCACGAGTCAGACAGAAATAGAAAGAACACATGTAGTGTAATGTATGAATAGAGTGACCTACAAGGGACAGATAGTCTTCAAGTGGTAAAAAGTGCTGTAAATTATTATCAATACTCACACGGACTAGTGTGAGTAAAAACTCATAGGGGTTTAACTCTGTAGAGGGGTTCCACTAGAACCGTACGCCAATCATCTTGCAGCTGTCCTGGAGCACAGATCCTCAGAACATCAGATTCCCCAAGAAAGTAATAAAAAGATCCAAGGGTAAGTAACAGTGAATAGGGACTATCATAAATGAATATATGCATAAAATGTAAATAGAAAACTCACACAGGCCAGTGTGAGTGAAACCCTTGTGGGTTTAACTCTGCAGAGGGAAAGGTCTTAGACTACCAGCTGTACTTCTGACGGAACTCGGGTCCTTAGAGACTCCAGGGTCCCCCACAAGTAGATAAAAAATCCAAGTGTAAAAAGCACTAATTTAATAAAATATAACACAATAAAATAATGTAGACAACACATACATTATCCCGGCAGGATGCAGGCAGGTTGCGGAGATGTTTCCCATGGCGGCGATCCTTCCCTTCAGCGTCTGCAGCAGGCTGAAGTGTTGGAACGCACAGTGTGCTTTGGAACGCACCCCACACTTCCTGGCTACGGAAGCCGCCGGTGGACATAAAACAGTAGTAGGACGAGCAACGCGTTTCGCTTGCGTCAGCACGCTTCCTCAGGCTCTTCCTGGGTTCCTTTTGTTTCTATATACATTCATACAGATAAAACACAGTGCAAAACAAGATGCATAAATGATCTGCAAACAAAATAAGAGAAGCATAATAACTGGAAGACACATAATTGGCAATGGTTTTAGCTTTTTTTTAAATACACATTTGGGACCTTCTAAAGTTAAAAGTTTTAAATCAGGGTTCAAATGCGAAACTATCCCAGTGATGTTGTAACATAGATCTGATTTGGTTAGCTTGCCTACTAAATTGTGTAATAAAAAATGGAACATTTGTTGTCTATGTATTTGTTTCATATCGATTAGAAGAGGCTCTAACTTTTTTTTCTTCCTCCCATATAAATGTCCTTTCAAAATGTGAGACCTATTCACATGTAGAACGTCATTAAAAGCCTGCTTAAAATCTGAAGGATGATATATCTTCTCTAAGAAACGATTAAACAAATTATCCAATTTAATAGGCAAGCTAACCAAATCAGATCTATACTCCAATGTCATTGGGATATTTTAACATATAAAGTGTACAACGCTTCAATGCATGTGTGTTTAAGTGTTAAAACAATAATTTGGAACTCACATAATAGCCATCCAGCTCCATATCTGCCCTCTGGAAAGTGAGCAATAGATGAGTGATACAGCATATGGGAATCATGAGAGAAGCCTAGGAAGCCAGAAACCACATTAAGATTGAGTATTGTAGCATCACATTATTGCCCTTTAAGTTCTGATGAGCCCTACATTCTATGGCTGGCATAGGAGCCAACACTCTCAGTTCCCTACCACCAACATTCCACTACCAGTAACACCCCCATCCAGGACCCCACTAACACCCAAATCCTCACCAACAGCAACAACACCCCAATTGACAGCAACACCAACTCACACTCACTGTTTCCACAATCTCTGTAATCTCTTGCACATCAACCACAAAACATCAGCAATATTGACCATAAACATGTCTATAGCAGGACTTCCTTTTTTCTTACCAAGGCAATTGGTCATCACACAAACATTTGATGAAATAAGGGGTTAACAAGAAAACACTCTCATAGTCAAATAGTGATTGAATATCCACTTGGATGTGGCAAGTACATTTCCATTACAATTAACCACTTTAGATACATGTAGTATTTTAGGAATCTATGTACAGTATTTACGCAAAAGTAGTCTTATATGCATTGAAGGGTGTATTTAGAATAGTTATTTGTCTAATTATTTGTTCTTATTACCTTTCTTAGCAGTTCTGGGGAGACGTGTGGCTCCTCCAGACTGGACGGTCTGGGACGATTAAAACTGCATTTAATCCTCCCAGGCCACAAACCTTGCTGTTTTTTGGTGACACAGAAGGGCCCAGAATTTTCACATGTTGGTCCGTGGCAATGAAAACAGTAAGTTTGGACACATCTGTAGCAAAAATGTTTCTTAGCCGCATTTCTACTTGAAATTTACGTTGATATACAGTATCTCCCCTATATTGTTTAGTACAGTATATACTCCCATTTACACATTATAGTGCCCAACCAGCACTGTATATTTCACAGCGAAACCCTATATATTAGAGCAGACTGGGTATAGATATGGTTTACTGATTATTTAGGGAGTTCCCAGCACTAAAACAGCAATACAGATACAATATGTCACAAGACAAAATGTGGTTAAAGGAAGGTATTTACCGAGTAAAACAGATCAAAATAGATCAAGGCTAGTACAAAAAAGCACAATACTCATACAGCTGATGATCAAAATACGAATATACACAGAAAAACATAAAGTATCAGGAAATATATATATACACAATGAAATTTTGTGGAATAAACAGCAAAAAAGGGGAGACTGAAAGACACAATAAATCACGGAGATGGACAAAATGCAAAAAAGTGCAAAATGGTGTGGGGAGTGTAAACAAAAAGGGATTGTGTGTTTATTAATGTTAATTTTCAATTGGTATCAATTGTTTGGAGATTAGTGGCCCCTCCTACCAGGGTTTAAGCTCACCCCTCCCCACTTTTTAAGTAGCAGGTTTTTCATGTACCTGTGCAGGACAGGTCCACTGAGACCATTCTCCCTCCACTGCAGAGACAAATGAGAATTTTCACATGGATGTGCTTATAACTTTTTGGCCAAAGGGTTTAACTAAATGACCCTTACTCATGAGAATACTAACATTGAAGTATTTAACTATGTATTTTGTCACATTGGATGAAGCATTTGATATTTTTGTCTTTTGGCCCTTAGAGGAGGGCAACACATGCACATTTATATCTTTAAAATGCAAGAAGGGCCGAACTGCTCCAAGGAAAACAGATTTGGGCCGCACGGGTAAAAGCATCATCACCATCACCATCACCACCATCATCATCATCATCATCATCATCATCATCATCATCATCCCTCCCCCAGCACCTCTCATCATCATCATTCTCATATCTCCTCCAGCACCCCTCATCAATCTCTCCCAGCACCCCTCATCATCCTCATATCTGCCCCAGCACCCCTCATCATCCTCATATCTCCCCCAGCACTCATCTTCTTCATATCTCCCCCAGCACTCCTCTTCTTCATATCTCCCCCAGCACCCCTCATCCTCATATCCCCCCCTTCACCCCTCATCATCAACCGTTCCAAGACTCACCCACTCACACCCCATCTCTCCCCCTCACCCATACACAATATTCCCCCTCCACATAACACACAATACCCCCCTACAGCCCACACACATCCCACCCCCCTGCACCTCACCTCACATCACTCCCCTGCACCTCACATCACCCCCTGCACCTCACTTCACGGCGGCAGAGCAGGCAGGACTAGCGCACTCGCAAACAGGAAGTGCCACACGCATACAGCGCGCAGTCCTGAGAGCAGGCTCGAGGAGGAGGGGGAGAGCGCACGGGGGGGAGAGTGGACTCGCGGGGGAGGAGAAGGAGAGCGGTCTCGCGTGTGGGGTGAAAGCGGGCTCGCGGGGGGGAAAGCAGGCTCGGGAGGGAGGAGGACAGGGAAAGCCGCCGCGGGCCGCACAATGAGTGCAGGTGGGCCACATGTGGGCCGCGGGCCGCGTGTTGTGCAGGCCTGTAATAAACAGTCAAGCATTTAAAAGAAAGTATAAATAAAAGTCAAATAGTGATCGTCAGGGCCGTTGACAGCTTTCCCGGGACCCAGGACTAACGTTTCCCCACGTGTCGACGGCCTTGTGCGAACGGCCCCTCTGTTTTCTCTTACACCCCCTTCTCTCTCTCACCCCCTCTTACACTCCCCCATCATCCTTTCCTTCCCCCCTCTCTCTCTTACATCGCCACCTCTCACACCCTCATGTATTTTTCTCCCCTCCCCACACTCAATAACCTCCCTCCCTCCCCAATATACGCGCACACACAGTGACACACACAGTGACACACACATAGTCACACACACACACACACACACACACACACACACACACACACACACACACACACACACACACACACACACACACACACACACACACACACACACACACACACACACACCCACACACACACACACACACACACACACACACACACACACACTGATACACACACAGTACCACATACAGTGACACACACAATAAGCTCACTCCCCAAACACACACAAATAAGGGCTTGCGGTATGTGGGCTTACCTGGGACCCTTGGGTGGGCCTGCTGGAGCTGCATGGCCAGTACAAGGCTGAGACCAGCAGGCCCGTGGAGGCCTGGGGAGGGAAAGACAGATGGGCGATGCTGATGGAAGGAGAGGGCCCTGCAGTCCTGCAGGAGAGAAGGGAGGGGGGGCGGCAGCCAAGAAAGAGGAGGGCTCTGCAGTCCTGCAGGATAGAAGAGAGGGAGGCAACAGCCAAGAAAGGGGAAGGCCCGTCTTGCCTGCAGGAGAGAAGGGAGGGGCGGCAGCTAGGAAAGGGGAGGGCCCTGCTTGCCTGCATAGATTGGAAACTGTAGTGTTGCCGACAGGGAGGCTCGGCCCCTTGACTGGGCAGGCCTGGGACAGCAATCTTGGCTGTCCACCCCTGTTGGTGGCCCTAGCGATCATTAGTCAGAACACATATCGGCATTGATTGATAAGCATGCTCAACCTCAGGAAGCATGGCTCAGCCTCTGGTTCCTTTTCTAAGCAAGCTATGATTAAGATGCAACACCAATAATTCAGGTATGACTTCTGCTTCATAAGGGATAACGGAGGAATCATCAGGATGCCACGACAACACAGAGTACCTCAACACAGGCAATGAATAATCAAACCACAGAGATGGTTAATGTTCTGCAGCAGGCAATTGAAGTGCCCTGCACAGCCTTTTTACTCACTCCACAATGAGTCTATCAAGTGGAGTATGTGGAAGAAATAAAATATATATAGTGCAGACTGTAGTCACTGCTTTTGTTCCTTATAAATCTACAAGAATAAAACTCACAAAAATCGCTGTAAATTGTCACATGTCAGAGATCCTTCTCTCTCTGACTGGAGCCCTTTAAACCCGCCCTTAGCTGTGATGCGAAAGCGGAAGTGACGCGACGGCAGTGACGCATGCGGAAGCCCACGGCGAGGAGCGAGTGAAGCACTGGGAAGCAGCTTGAAACTGTCCTCCCAATCCATCGGCGGTTCTCTCCCCCATCCGATTATTATATGGAAAATGTGAGTTTCATAACATTTGTGATGAATATATATTATACTGAGTCCGAATAGTATGCACTATTGTGGTTTTCCTTTATTTCCATATCGCATCCACCCATTGAGGGATATCCTGACATTTGAGGTTTAAAGGGCTCCAGTCAGAGAGAGAAGGATCTCTGACATGTGACAATTTACAGCGATTTTTGTGAGTTTTATTCTTGTAGATTTATAAGGAACAAAAGCAGTGACTACAGTCTGCACTATATATATTTTATTTCTTCCACATATATCACGGTATTCCCCTGCGCTCCTCCTCACCTCCAAGCAAAGAAAACTCCATATCCTGGGACTTGGAACTGTCCCACCAGAGGAAGTAGAGCTGCCATATACACTTTTATTCATTATTCACTTTTTTGGTGTAAGGTGCATTTGTGTATGTTTGTGTTTCACTTATAACACTATTAACACTATTTACTATTTATCACTTGGGAAGCGCCCAGTCCATCCACCACCACCCCTCCCCCTTTTTTCATATATCAAGTGGAGTGCGTACTTCACTTGAGCTTTCCGGAACACCTCCACAGGAACCACAGCAGGGGGACTGCTCCAGCCCTCATGCAAGGGAAAAAAGAGCACGTCGGTCTTAGGGTTATTTCTTTCTTTTTTATTTAAATACCCAAGTTTGGGTTCTGTTCATGTTTTGTGTTTCAAATGTATGTCGTACAAATAGTGTGAAGAAACATTATTTAATAATCATTGTTGTTTGTTATTTTTAAGACATTCATTGTGATTTACAGATTTATTATGTCACACAACAAAATGTTAATATTATCAACAGAGGTGATGTCATATTTTATTGCAATGAAATGGTTTTAGAAGGTTAAGAGGGGGTGTTGGTGAATTTGGTATGTAAGCTCTTGATAGTCAAAACAGTGAGTTAGTGGACACTGTCCCAGACTTGTCTCCCCTCCCCCACCCCATATTATCCTAGCTCTAGTATGAGGGACATCAGGACCTCCATCCACATTAGGTAAATGTTAACAGGTAAGCAAGCATGTGTTGTGTAGAATACAGCAAGCAATAATGAAATCAAGAACATTATCAAGGCTATACTGTAGCACACATCCTAATTTATCTAAACACCTGAAGTGACTTTTACGCACTCCAAATTTCCAGTCTATGACAGAACACCTAGATATGTATGCCTCATTATTATGCAGTTATGCTGGAGTCTGAGGATTAGCATGAGGGTTAGAAGTCAAGTCCAGCACCCATAGCCTGGTTCACCTGTAGACACTTGCATTCAGTATTGTATTAAATATGTACAAAAGTTAGTACACATTCATGAAATGTTTAAACATGTTGGCATGTCTACACTGAACTTTAAAACTATGTGAGTTTATTTGGTAACATGTTAAATGCTTAAATAAATGGGGGCATTTTAAAAACAATTTATAGTAATAGACATACTTTGCTATATACTGCATCCTCAAGAAGGCGAGGGATGAGTGTCATAGGATATGGGCATCATGACAGGAGCCTGGATAGCAGGCAAACTTACTTCACATTGAGGGATTTGAAAGTTGTTGTGGTTGCATAACTCATATTCTCTTTCTATGGGTAGAGCTAATGCTGCATGCGTGCAGTCTATTGCACCCATCACATTGGGAAAGACAACTATATTATAGAAATCGCTTTTTACCTCCTGTCATCTTGTTCTCTCACAAGGGAAATGTATATATTCCCCTGTGTGTAATTTAAAGGCACACAGGAATTTGTAGAAACACTGAGAAAACTTGCATTGCACCATTCCACATACAGTGACCAATGTTTTTTTAAATGAACCTGAGGCTAAAAAATTGAATGAACTCAGCTTTTTTTACTGGCCCAGTAACTGCATGACTTCTGCCAGTGCGGGATTCAAAATCTGGTTTCAAACAAACATGAACATCCAGAAGGAAATTTGTGTTCAAACGGAACTATTAATACTATTTGAACCTCATGTTTCATATAATGTGCTGCTTCGTTATGGGTCTGGATGTTACTTTACTAGCGCATCATTAAATAGCAGCGTTACCTCTACCTCAGAGGTCTATGGATATGGTCTTGGACATATGGTTATGACTGTTTTGCCTCAACCAAATGACAGCCGGCGCTTGGGACACTCAGTCGCTGGTTTCCACTAAGGTAAATCCCTAACTTTAACCTCGCAACCGGGACATTCACCCGCCGGTCGCTTCACCACTAAGGTAAATCCCTAACTTTAACCCTTACCCTAAAACCCTGTAATATTAATTGCTAATACTAATGCCACCCCCTACCATAAAAACATTAACACATTACCCTAAAACCCCTTCAGATAACCATCTACCCTAACCGCTTATACCCCTAAAGTTAACCCTCCACCCTTACCACTAAAACCCTTCAAACTTACCGTAGTGGCCGGCAGCGGTGGTTCCAGTGGCAGATCGGCTGTGGTGGAGTGTCCCCCTGTGACTGTATGCAGTCGGTCATTTGGTCACGGTGAAATGGCCATGACCAAATTTCCCATTCTATTACGGATATGCAATGTTAAGGGGCACACATCTTTTGCTTGCAATTAGCACTAAATGCCTGTTATAGTTAATGCTAGTGGAAAAATAGTGGTTCCCCAGGCTTACCTACTCCATGAAAATAGGAAATAAAGTAATACTGGTGTCAGGCCGCCAACAGAAATTATGGAACCTAGGACAAATGAAAGGAGCAGGCCCTCCCCCCCCACACCACCCCCCCCCAACCCATAGCTCACCTACCACGGACATTTTTTTAGTGTGCAACTATTACTTAACCTTCAATTCATAGAAAAATACATCCCCACGCCTCCAATACATATAAAAATATACCCCCCCCCTAATACATATGAAAAATACACCTCCAATACAAATAAAAATCAGACTTACCTAGTGGATGGTCTCAGGTCAGGCCCGGTGGCTGTGGGGTGGCCGGTGGCTGCGGGGTGGGCCGGTGGCTTAGGGAATGCTGGTGGGCCTGTGGCTGCTACTGGGGGGGCCGGTGGCAGTGGCTGCTGCTGGGGGGGGGGGGGGGGGGCAGTGGATGCTAATTGGGGGAGCCGTGGATGATTCTCGGGGGGCGGGAGGGGGGCTGTGCGGGAGGGTCAGTGGCTGCGAAGGGGGTGCCGTTGCTATGGGGAGGAGGGGGGGGGGGGGTATGTTAGGCCGGTGGCTGTAGGATGGCTGCACAGAGCGGCGCGGCGGCTTGGGTTTCCAGGTGGCGTGTCCAAAATTACATGGACACAATGGTAAAATATGTGAGATACTCCCAATACATGTAAAAATATAGCCCATCCCCAATACATATAAAAATACCCACATGTCCTCCCAAAACATATAAAAATACCCCCACCTCCCCAATACATATAAACAGTACCTGACCCCCGCCAATAAATATAAAAAAATATACCCCCACCACCCAATACATATAAAAATATACCCAACCCCCCATATATATAAAAATATACCCCAACCCCCCCAATACATATAAAAATATACCCCAACCCCCCCAATACATATAAAAAATACCCCAACCCCCCAATATATATATATATATAAAATACCCCAACCCCCCAATATATATATAAAATACCCCAACCCCCCCAATAGATATATAAAATACTCCAACACATATATAAAATACAAAAAACCAGACTTACCTTGGGGATGGTCTCAGGTCAGGCCCGGTGACTAGGGGGAGGCCGTTGCTGCGGGGTTGATGCAGGGTTGATACAGGGGGTGGGGGAGGGGGTCCGGTGGCTGGCGGTGCTGCGGGGAGGGGGTTCCTGTGGCTGGTGATGCTACGGGGAGGGGTGTCCGGTGGCGCTGCGGGGAGGGGGGTCGTGTGGCTGGCGATGCTATGGGGAGGGGGTCCAGTGGCTGGCGGTGCTGCGGGGGGGCAGTGGCTGGCAGTGCTGTGAGGGTGTTGCGCGGTGGCTGGCTGTGCTGCGGGGGGGGGGCAGTGACTGCGGGGAGCCCGACAGCACACACGGTCGCGCCGGGCCTCCCTCTCATGCTGGCGCGCCAGAAGTTTAGCCCAGCTGACTTCCGGCGCTGCCGTCAGAGAGACCCGGCACTGGGTGTAGCCACAGTGCATTTTTATTTATTTTTTATTATTATTATTATCGGGCACGCAGGGGGCCTGGGCGGCTGGGCCCCCTTACTCGAGGGGCCCGGGATGCCAACCCTGCTCCTGCTCAAAAAGGCCGCCCTGAATGGCCCAATGAGGTAGTAGGATGAAGGATATATAGGAGGGAACAGCGGTCTTTGCAAAAGATAATTTATTAGCCAAACAGCTGTCTTTTCGGTTGCAGCATGCAACTCCTATGAAGGTGAGACCTATCAAGCCCTCACTTTGATAAAGGTTGCATTTGCATTTTGCAAATAAATTATCTTTTTCAAAGCCCGGTGTGCCCTCCTGTAGATCCTTCCAAGTAAACACTAGGCCGTTGTCAGGAATCAGCGTTCTCCTCGCTTCCCACACAAAGCACTCCCTCTCCGCAGGGAGCCCCTGCACACACAAAACAAGCCTGCCTTACCGGCCTCCACGGCTCCTCGCCCCTGCCGCCGTCGCGGGATCACTCCCCTCGGCGATTCCTCTACTCAGCGCCGGGCGCGTCCACGCCCTCCTACACGCACGCCAGCCTCAGACGTTATGTGCATGCATTCTCAGCTTACAGAGCACACGCCTAACAGAGCACTTTTAACCTCTGCTTCTGCAGTGAGGCGTCGCCCCCAAGCATCACACAGTTCAATGCAAAGCAATGATTACACTCAGCTGGGCTGTAACACCTTTCTCCTATCAGGGAGGACTCCTTGCTGTCCTCCAGGCCTGCCCCCTTTTCCCATTGGCCTGCCCAGCTTTATTATGCCTGTGCTTCCCATCACTCGTCGCTCGACATAGTTCTGTATGGAAGCATTTGACTATTCTCTCAGTGACTCCTCAGGTATTGACGCGGATTGGACGACTACCCCCTCTGGCTCTCGACTTTGGCTCTACTTGGACTTCGTGACTTCTGGCATCCCTGACCTTGGCAACGGCAATAACTACTCCTTCTCTACTACCGGTACCGGCAAGTATTGTCTTCACCACTATACCTGGCCTGGCAACAATAACAGCACACTCCGGACACGCTCCCTTTGCTGCGGGTGCGTGTATCCCTACGTCCCACCTCAGCACAGGGGACGGGTCTGGTCTGCGGGCAGCACCGGCGTAACATTATGTCGAGCCCACAAGACGCAGACCAGACCGAACTACAGCGGTTTCTCTCTAATCTGCTTCAGCATAACCAGGCCATGGCGGATCAAATTGTGGCACTTACACGCCAGGTCGCAGTACTCTCAGACAGGGTACCGACCGCGACCCCGCCATATGTAAGCCCCCACTCCACAAGCGCAGTTAGCAGCTCAGATGTAAGGATTCCTCCTCCCAAGCCTTATGCAGGTGAACCGCAAGATTGTAGGGGTTTCCTAAACCAGTGTGAGGTGCAGTTTGAAATGGCCCCCCATCTCTACAATACTGATCGCAAGAAAGTAGCCTACATTTATATCCTCCTCACTGGCAGCGCCCTGGCTTGGGCTTCCCCGGTTTGGGAGCGACGTTCTGACCTTACCCAAGATTACCCAGCATTTAAAGCCGAGTTTGTGGTCCGTGGTCCAAATTTTGGTGAGCTATCACGAAGAGATTGGGCATCTCTTCTTCCTTCTCTTCCGCCTATCATCCTCAGTCCAATGGACAAACGGAGAGAATCAATCAATCCCTGGAGAAGTACCTGAGATGTTTTATATCCGATTTCCAGGATGATTGGGCTCAACTCCTCTCTTGGGCAGAATATGCCGTCAATTCTGCAAAAAACGAGTCTACCCGGGAGTCTCCCTTCTTTATAAATTATGGGTTCCACCCTCCCTGTCTTCCCATCCCCAACATTCCTTCTGGAGTACCAGCTGTAGATGAACGCATTTCTTCCTTCCAAACCACATGGTCCAGGATTCAGTCTACCCTTCTCATCTCCTCCCGCAGATCGAAACTACAGGCTGATCGTCGTCGTCGTTCGGCGCCCAGTTACAAACCAGGGGATTTGGTATGGCTCTCCTCTAGGAATATCCACCTCAAGGTACCATCTCCTAAACTGGCAACTAAGTTCCTGGGTCCCTTCCCTATTTGTGAACAAATCAATCCTGTGGCATTCCGGCTCCAACTACCACCCAGTATGAAGATTCCCAATGTCTTCCAGGTGTCCCTCTTAAAACCATTTATCTCCAGTCAATTCTTTCCGGATCAGACTCGTAAACCGGATCCCATTACTGTACAAAATAACGAGGAATACGAAGTTCACTCTCTTTTGGATTCTCGCCTATCCAGGGGTCAGCTTCAGTTCTTGGTGCAGTGGAAGGGCTTTGGCCCTGAAGAGAGATCCTGGGTACCTTCAAAGGACATTCATGCCCCGGCCCTTCTTAAGTCCTTCAGGAAAAAGTTTCCAGAGAAACCGTTCTTGGACCGTCCTGAGGTCGTTCCTGAAGAGGGGGGTACTGTCAGGAATCGGCGTTCTCCTCGCTTCCCACACAAAGCACTCCCTCTCCGCAGGGAGCCCCTGTACACACAAAACAAGCCTGCCTTACCTAAGCATTTGACTATTCTCTCAGTGACTCCTCAGGTATTGACGCGGATTGGACGACTACCCCCTCTGGCTCTCGACTTTTTCTCTACTTGGACTTCGTGACTTCTGGCATCCCTGACCTTGGCAACGGCAATAACTACTCCTTCTCTACTACCGGTACCGGCAAGTATTGTCTTCACCACTATACCTGGCCTGGCAACATTAACACCACACTCCGGACACGCTCCCTTTTCTGTGGGTGCGTGTATCCCTACGTCCCACCTCAGCACAGAGGACGGGTCTGGTCTGCGGGCAGCACTGGCGTAACAGCCGTTTAATGCATAAGACAGGCCTTTGTGCTATTTTTATTTTATTTTGAAGATCTCAGTTAGCATTTGATGCGTTATCTAATTTTAGCTCATCGTTAAGTAAGTGAGTTCTGCGGAGCTGAGACCCTAAGATGCTTGACCACCACTGACATACAGTATTGGCCTAGTAATAAATATCCTACACTGGAAAGGTCTCGAAGAAGGGATTGACTCAGCCCCCTGCACCATTGGCAGTTAGAAAGGTATTAGGATCTAGGATGTTAGGTAATTTAACCGCATGCTATTTGTGATGGCGATTAAGACATGCATTGGTACACTTTTTGGCTTCTTCCTTTTTCTAAGTAAATGAAAACAAAAGAATTGGGAAATAAACAAATGCAAAGTCTCCTGATAGGTTCAAAGCTATTAGGAAAGCTAGCAATGTAAGGCCTATAAACATTCCTCTGTTCAGGGAATTGATGATCCAGATGGACTTTTATTGCTGGCTGACAAGAAATGTAATCTCAAAACTCATTAAAAGACATTTTATTCCCTATAAGATGCACCTATTGCAAAAATGTTCCCAGTGTAGCAAACATTTCACAGATTCAGATTTTTCCTATATTGTGAAGAGAACATGGCTTTAATTAGAGTGCAAACGTAAGCATTAATTTTGTGCCACTAAAGGGAAATTAAAATAAAATGACTCCAGTAAACTAATTTCTCATTCACAGAGATTTGCATTGAAATTGATTTACTGTGTCCAAAAACTTTGACTATCAAAATCTACGATTAATAAACATGTTTGGAAACTGACCGTTCATCTTTTATTCAATTGGTTTGACTTTTTTTTTAAAAAATGGTTTGACATTAAACAGATATTTCTCAGAAAATTTTAGTTTGGGTAGCAAGACTTTTTTTTACAGTCCTTTAAAAAAAAAGGAAAAGAAAGAAAAATGTTTTTATACTTGCGTATCCCTGTGCAAATCTGTATTTCCATAACAATTTTTTCACTTATGTAGCCCTCTTTCCCCCACTCTCTGGGAAATGTGCTGCTACCGGTGTATTCTTTGGCTGCTGTTTCATACCTGAGTGGTAACAGGAGGCAGAAGATCTCTGCGATGTTGTGGGGAGGACATCAGGACAGGCTCAAGGTGTTTCTCTTGGTGTCAGCGACTCCAGTCCAAGAGGATACTCAGGTTTCAGGATGCACCTCATGGACACTTACTTCTTCTGTGCTCTATAGCTATGCTTCAAATACTACAACAGGTGTTGGTACAGTATGACTGAGGTTTATTGAACAGCAGGATACATACACTGGATCACATATCCTAAGTGCTCTATCCCCTATGACACTAGGCCTCAGTACACTCGTCTAGCAGGAGAACTCTCTTGAGTGTCTGCACACTGTGAAGTCTCTCCCAGAACCACCTTCTCACACTAACTACTCTATACTACATAGAAGAACCCCCCTCCTTCCCAGGGGAGTGGCTTGTAAGCCGGCCTATTCACTGTCATAGACCCCCCTTACAAACACAAGACAGGTCCTGAACTTTATTGAACATGCACAATGAACAATATAACATACTTAGCATAGTCTACCGCTAATACTGCCCACATATTAAAGGGGACTTACATTGTTATGAGGCCAGGAAATCAGTAGTCCCAGGAGACTGGGCTACACTTAAATGATTCTTGTAGTTTTTTAATGCTTGTTTTACATTTGTAAATAGAGAAAGAATGAGAGCAAAGAGGCACTAATAGATAAAATATCCCAATCCTTAATGTGGGTACTGAACACAGTAATTGATCATGTAAAAAAAAACTACTATTTCCAATAATAGTGATACAAATTGTAGTGGTACAATGGGTAGAGGAGGTGGGGGTAGTTGCCCTGGGAGGATGGTTAACCCCTTAAAAACCATAGTGGTTAATAACCGCTAACACAATTAAGGGGTTGGTGGCCAGTAGTTATTTTGTTGTTGTTGTTGGTGCCCAGTGAAGACGAGGAAGACGAGGAGAATGAGGACGGCCTTCATCCTGGAAGTGGTAAGTGGAACTGTAATTTACTATATGCTGGCTGGTTATTGTTTTGGTTATGTTTTATTTTTTTAATGGGCAAATGAGCTATTATCCAGATATGGATATTTGGGATTTTGCCCATTACTGTGCTGTATGTGTTGGGAGGTGTTCAATGTATTTTATTGATGATTTTTATCGGGGTAGGGGAATGAGTGAATGGGTAGTTGCCCTAGGGTGTGTGGTTAGGCCTCTTGGGTGGGCAGTGGTGGAGGGTTAACCCTTTCATTTCCATAGCGGTTACAACCTTCCAGGTAGGCCTAACCACCCACAAAGGGGAATTACCCCCTTCACTCACCCCCTCTGCCCCCAATAAACCAGGTAGTCTTGCTTAACACCTTCATTAACTTAGCGGTTAGTCGCTAAGCTAATGAAGCTGCTTTTATTTTATTTTAATCACACAGTATTGTAGGAGGGGGTCTCCAGAGCTGAATCGCATTGATTTTATGGTAGAAAGGGGGGGTGATAGACAGCACTCTGACACAATGACTCAGCAAGGTTGCAGGGTGCACGGAACAGGAAGGGACCCTAATTCCCTTCAGAAGTACTAACAAACCAAAAGATAGTACCAGCACAGCTGTGAGACAGAGATTGCTGGTACTATCTTTTGGTTCGCATTGATTTTATGTCCCGGAACCCCCTGCTTCCCGAGTTACAGTCCCCATTATGGGGTTCCGGTATCCCTCTGGTTTGTTTAAATTCCCCAAACACGTGGGCCATGATGCGGGAGAATATAAAAATGGCCGCAGGGATACCGGCACCCTATATCAGGGCCTGTAACTCGGGAAGCAAGTGGTCCCCAGACCTGAAATCAATGCGGCTCAGCTCAAGAGACCCCCTACTCCCACACACTATTAGTAAAAATTAAATTTAAGCAGCTTCATTACCTTAGCGGCTAGCCGCTACAGTAATGATTTTTGTTATTTCTTTTTTTGGCATTTGATACTAGTGTTCGGGAGCATGGGATCTTCTGAGCTTAACCGCATTTATTTCAGCCTCGGAGACCCAAGAAACAGGCCCCAGTATGGAGTGCCAGTATCTCGCTGCAGGATTTCAATCCCCCCCGGTCATGTGACGCAGAGGATTTTAACAATGCGGGGATACTGGCACCCCATACCAGGGTCTATCTCGGGAAGTAGGGGGTCCCCGGACCTGAAATCAATGCGGTACAGCTCTGGAGTCCCCCTGTGACAATAGTGTGTGATTAAAATTAAATCCCCACGATCGCCTGTTAGAGGCGTGCAGGTAGAGTTCCCCTTATGTTTTTCTTCTTTTCTTTCATCACATTGGGGATCCTGGAAAGATCCTTGGGGTAGAGCAGGAGACCTTGGACTCCGACGTAGTGCACCAGCATGTGCATGTAGGGGTCCACGAGTACGGTAGTATCACAGCCATTTGTATTCACCCTCTAGCGAGAGCGCCATAGTACTTCTTTGTTGCGTATCACCTTTTCGAAACACTAGCGGCAGCACTCCACTCCTATTGGTTTTTCCAAACCATTTTACCCCGTGAAGCTCTCTATTCCATATCCTTAAGGAGGAGATTAACGAAAGTGTTCAAAATGTCTTTATTAAAAGGCTACAAAGGGGTAAAGATTTGGAAAATAAATGATGAATCAATACTAGAGGTATCTGAAATTGTAAACAAGGAATTCGACAAATTAGACAAACTGCTTAAAAGAGAAACAAAAAAATGGTGGGACTTGGTGTTCCTAGAGAAGTACCTGAAGACAGAAAGGATACCGCGTGGTCTGAGAGTTTTTAAGAAATCTTCTTTTGACTTAGAAGAGATTGAGTTCAACTGCATGTGGGAAAAGATTTTAGACGCATGCTCCAATGACCTTATTAAATTAATAATTAGACATCACACAAAAACACTGAAAGGACTAGATGATGAAATTAACACTATTAAAGAAAAACTAGAACCCCTTGGGGAACGTCCGGTTTTTATTACACGCAATAAAGAGCTGTCTGAAGAATTAGATAGCTTAAAGAAAACCATCCTCGCAACGAAAAATAATAAATTCAAGCGAGATGAGGATGATTATATAAAAATAAAAAAAAGAAAAAGAACAGCGCAAAAACAAAAACCTCATAGTGTAGTAAATTTAAAAAAGCAATTTATAATTAAAGGGTGAGTATTGCACGTACATCAATTAGGTAATCACACAGCATGACATGTTTGGGACATGTTACCCATCTGTAGACAGCAGATCACAGTCGCGATGCAGGACTTGAAGATCTTTCCTCTGGTAGCAGGGGCACAGGGTCGTGTGGGTCAGCTCGCTGTTGGAGATCCCTCTTAGTTCACCTGAGGATGATTATATGGAAGGAAACCATCGCAAATGGAATAAGAGCACACTATATAGTAGGAATGTTTCAAGAGAAAGAAAGGGGTCTAGCAAAAAACCGACTAGGAAAACGTCTATAAGCTTGCAAAAAAACAAGGTGAATGTGCTCAACCAAAATTTAGGAAAAGAACAGAAAATATTAGTTCCCAAAGGGAGAATATGACCTTCTCCGGAAGAGAGATTGACAGGTATCGAGAACAAGAAAATGTGGACTGCAGGGATTATAGACATACTGTACTCCTCATTACAACCATACCAATGAGTTTTTTTATGAAAAAGAGGGGAGTAGCTATACTAGACACATATGCGAAATATGATAGGCGTGAAAGAGACGTTAGATCTCCTAGGAGAGAACAGAGAGATATACACAGATATCAATCAGAGAGAGTCAGATCGAGAGAGAGAAATAGCCCAGTTCACCATAGAAGTCCCCCCTGGGAAAATATAGGAAGAGGGAGATCAACAGCGCCTTTTTTAGACTGTGACCCCCATCACCCCCCACCCCCATCTGTTTAGATGCAGAAGAGGTTTTTGAGTTTAAGGGATCCAGGGATTCAAGAGAAACCAGAGGAGAAAGGAAGAAAAAGAATATTAGAGGACAGAGAGGAGGAAGAAAATCTTCGACCAAAAAGGCAAATGCAGTGAAAAGCTTTTTTAATATCAGTAAAAAGGTTTTAACACCCATCGAAAATCAGTTAGTAGTGAAAGAGTTAAGTTTTGCGCCCACAGTAGGACCGAGTGGTTTCAGTCTATTAATTGATGCCATCAAATTCATTAGGCAATTGACAGTCAAAAGGTTCTTCCTAAATAAGGATGCTGTTAGTAGGGAAAGTTTTAATAGTACTAATGCAATTTGTAGACTAGAGGTTTCAGAAATTGGCTGGAAAGTTAGGACACCTGACTCTTTTTTACTTTCGGATCTAAAAGAAAAATGAAAGTTTTATCCGAGTGGGAGCAAGGGGCACTTCCTAGAGGTGTTTTATCAATCAGTAATTAGGGATTTTGAAAACTTACCAAGACACCAAGGACGTTCACAGAAAAGCTCACTAAATTGGAAAAATTGTCTTCGGAGAAATTAATAGAAGACAAATACATAACTATAAAACAGGCAGGCAAGGGGGGAGGGGGGAGTAGGCATTATGGACACGGAATATTATCTTAAGGAAACAGAAAGGATACTAAGTGACCGTGTAATTTATGAGACATTAAAGGTAGATCCCACTACCAAATTTAAGACTGAGCTGTTATTGATATTCAATAGAGGGAAGTCAAAAGAAACAAACAGCTGTATTGGCTGCAGAGCTAGCTAATCAGACACTACAGGGTATTTAAATACACTGAGGGACGGCTCGCAGATTAATCGAGCCTGAGGAAGCTGAGGATTCAGCGAAATGCAATGCTCTAATCTGCGTGACTTTTTGATCCATGGTGGCCATTGTAGTTACCCATCTCGTCAGTTTTCTGGCTATGTACATGGGCTTGATACTGGACGTGGTGACGGGAATCTGTCAGTGCCGCAACAACCACTGACTCTGCTGCAGTCGCCAAGGACCATGTGAGGGTGTGCATATGCTGTAAAATAAATATCTTTGTTTTTACTATAATACACTCTCCATGTATATTGTTTGACTCCGGGAGATTGTGCAACAACGGCGTGACCCCACAGTCTTCACTGGTAGACGCGCCAAGCTGAAGAACAAAAGGAGACTACAACAGACAGAGGGTAAAAGGAAAGAGACTCTCTATGTGCCCTTTACTTACACATGGCCATGTAAGTAGTATTTATATCACTATTATTCCCACCCTGATTATCATCATCAAGTAAGCATAATGTTTCCACCCCTGCCCACCACAAAGACATCTTAACAATAACTATACCAATCACATGAAATGTTCCATATTTAACCTCAGTAAACCAAAGTGACTTAGAACGGCGCTAAACAACAGTGCTGGTGAATTAAGTGATTAATTAAAAATATAAAGTGAATTGTAAGGTGTAACAAAAACGGATTCTCAACCTTCACAGGGAATATGTACAGATTCCCCTCAAGATAATGTAGGTCCAGGTATTGGAAGGGAGCGATGGTATCAGGAACACCCCAGAATAAAAGATAATAAAAAATGATGGTGCAGTACAATAGCATACAGTTTGTAGAAAATCTTGGCTCTATTAAGTGCCTACTTACAACAGGTAAGTGGTTATATCAGCATTTGGCAGAACAGCAGGTAAATAATAGACCGCAGTAGCAGGAAAAAAAGACGGTGTGAACAGCGCTAAAAATAGTGAATTAGGTAAGTGACCCTAATAAAACTGACCATTGATTCTGGGCTAGGCTGCCTGGTAGATACTGATTGTACAATCAGATGAAATGAACAAGGGAAAAAAGATAAACCGGCGCCTTACAAGTCCAATGAGATGACTATCAGAGTCCAATAGATGAGGAGTGATGTCCAAATAATGATTCAATTGATATCAACTGGTGATTATCCTAAATGGACAGGTGAACATATGGAAATAAACACAAAGAGAATTATAGTGCAGTATGTCAGTGAATTACACACACACATGAACATACCAAGACATACACTGGCGACACACTTTATTCGAGCACGGCTAGTCCCGCGAATTCGGGTATACTCGGGTGTATTCAGGTTTCTGATAGTTTTCTGCCAGAGTGCATTGCGTTATTTTCCGGCAGGAATTTAAGCTTTTTATTCCGGCTGGTTACAATACTGCAATGCCGTCAAAATACACATGGTGGCGCTTGCGAGCTGTTCTCTGTGAAGCCGTCCCCTATAATGAATTGTAATGCAGTATACTGTATACTGTATACTGTACAGTATATATACAACCCCTGTAAGCCCTAACATACAGTACTGTACAGTACTGTACTGTACTGTATATGCACATACATAAATGATACTACTGTATGGGCAGCGGGGGCGAGATGTGTTTGCAGCAGAGAGAGATCCGCTGCTCTCTCTCTGCGCAAACATCCGCACATTAAAAATGATTTGAAATACATTTTTATTGATAGTGTAGATGTGCAGGGGGTCTCCGGAGCTGAACCGCGTTGGTTTTAGGTCAGGGGACCCCGTGCCCCCGAGATACAGGCCCCTTTAGGGGGTGCCGGTATCCCTCTGCGTTTCAAGGTCCCGATCACGTGACCGCGGCCTGTAAACCAAGCAGAGCAGAGGGATACCGGCACCCCCTAAAGAGGCCTGTATCTCGGGGGGCACGGGGTCCCCAGACCTGAAACCTGTACTGGGTGGGTGAGTGACTGGGTGGGTGAGTGAGTGTGCAGGTGAGTAACTGGGTGAGTGAGTAACTGTGTGGGTGAGTGACTGTGTGGGTAAGTGAGTGACTGGGTGAGTGAGTGACTGGTTGGGTGAGTGAGTGACTGAGTGAGTGAGTGTCTGTGTGAGTGAGTGACTGGGTGAGCGAGTGACTGGGTGAGTGAGTAACTGGGTGGGTGAGTGAGTGGGTGGATGAGTGAGTGAGTGACTGGTTGAGTGACTAGGTGGGTGGGTGGGTGAATGACTGGTTGAGTGAGTGGGTGGGTGAGTGACTGGGTGAGTGCGTGACTGGGTGGGTGAGTAAGTGACTGGGTGGGTGAGTGACTGGGTGAGTGAGTGACTGTGTGGGTGAGTGACTGTGTGGGTAAGTGAGTGACTGGGTGAGTGAGTGACTGGTTGGGTGAGTGACTGACTGAGTGAGTGAGTGTCTGTGTGAGTGAGTGACTGGGTGAGCGAGTGACTGGGTGAGTGAGTAACTGGGTGGGTGGGTGAGTGAGTGGGTGGATGAGTGAGTGAGTGACTGGTTGAGTGACTAGGTGGGTGAGTGAGTGAGTGAGTGAGTGACTGCGTGAGTGAGTGGGTGGGTGAGTGACTGGGTGGGTGAGTGACTGGGTGGATGAGTGACTGGATGAGTTAGTGTCTGGGTGGGTGAGTGACTAGGTGGGTGAGTGACTGGTTGGGTGAGTGAGTGACTGGTTGAGTGAGTGACTGGGTGGGTGAGTGACTGGGTGAGTTAGTGACTGTGTGGGTGAGTGAGTGACTGGGTGAGTGAGTGACTGGGTGAGTGAGTGACTGTGTGGGTGAGTGACTGTGTGGGTAAGTGAGTGACTGGGTGAGTGAGTGACTGGTTGGGTGAGTGAGTGACTGACTGAGTGAGTGAGTGACTGGGTGAGTGAGTGACTGGGTGAGTGAGTGACTGGGTGGGTGGGTGAGTGAGTGACTGGGTGAGTGACTAGGTGGGTGAGTGAATGACTGGGTGGGTGAGTGAGTGACAGGGTGGGTAAGTGGGTGGGTGAGTGAGTGGGTGAGTGACTGGTTGAGTGACTAGTTGGGTTAGTGAGTGACTGGGTGGGTGAGTGATTGGGTGGGTGAGTGAGTGACCACCTGTTTATATTATGGGAAATCTGATGCACTTTTTCTTAACAATTGGCATAAAATGTCTCATGTTCCATCATGTTTATCCGCCTGTGTAATTCTCCCGTCAGAATAAAAGCAAAGTGCTGCCCTCTGTTTCTCTGCTGCCTCTGGGAATGAAGCAGCTCTGTGACATGAATGTTAAATATAAGGTGATGTAAAACAATACATTGTACACAGAATTGTTATTATTATCTGTGGGGAATTACAATGTTAGATCTTTGCTCTCAGGTTACAGTCTTCTCCACTAGGGGTTATGTAGAATTATCACTTACATCCCCACCACGCCCACCCCCTGGAATAGAAGCAGAGCCACAGAAGCTTTAGCTGGGCCTGTTTCATCACGCTCATCTTATGATCATAATAGGGGGTCAGAGAGGTCTGTCCAATTCCCAATTCATGGAGAAAAGATGCAAACTGTTACCTCAGCTCATACCACACTGGGGAGAATGTCTTTAATATTCCAATAAGGCAGCGACACAAGAAAGCATCTTATGAAAATAACAAGAGACAGGCACCTCAGCAGTTTTGTTACCTGCTCAAAATGTGGCACACAGAGTCACTTAAAAAAAAGCTGTAATTATGCATTATCCTGAATCATAAATATAAATATAGGTACCAACGCAATAGAGAATGTTCCTGCACAATGCTAGATGACCCATAGACCTAAATACATCAATCTCTGTTAAAACAGACTTAATATAAAAAAACAATGACAACATTACATCTTTTTACTGCAGTTTTATGATATATGTCAACTACATGGTGGTAATAATTTACTGGTTGTAATATTTTACCCGTCGCTGCGATGCAGGAATTAATGTCACCGTTAATAGCACATTTATGTATTATTACTGCATCACGGTCGCATTACTAATATTTCTACCATATGCTTCTGTAATATCAATTATTAAAAACGGTATTGCAGAAATAACATTAACCCCTCTGATGCCTGTGGCTACCAAGATATACAACAGGCATCAAGGGGTTAATACACAAACAAACTACACTACATTCCCACCTAGTGCATAGTTAAGCATTGCCATGCAAGTCTTATGACAGCTAAGGCAAACAATGAGTTAAATCCTAACACCACCCCCGGGGGGCCTAACCACAATCCACCTTTATACATAAAAATACCTATTCAAAACACTCAAAAAGACATGTATTAAACGAAGACATTACAAATAAAAAAATTATAAATATAAAACATAAAACCCATTGATTGTCACTGTGGCTACCTAGGCCCTCTCAATGAGGACCTAAATAGCCACACTGGCAATCAAAGGTGAGAAAAAGAAGTAGAAAGGTGCAACAAAGGGCAATGAATAAAACCAATGTTATGGATAAAAAATGTTATGGCATAAATAATTCATCAATCAAAACACAAATGCAAAAAATAAAGGAATGACAATAACAAACAATATAGACGTTGCCTGATTTATTATGTTCTGCTGCTGATGTGTCAAAGATAGTTCACGACACTGGTGTTCTCCCACAGTATTTCCAAGCCTTAACCCGTAAGATGGTCACGGATTGTAAGGAATCGGGGGACACGTCCCTTGCGGCGTGACCCCTCCTTACCCACTACCAGTACTGCAGCGGCTGCTGCCCCTGCCCCCCATCGCTACCCATGCCGCCGCCCAGTGCATACCTTAAATCTTAACCCAGGCCTGGCCAAGCTACAACCACATCCCGGACCCACTCCCTCTGCTGTCGGTGTGTATATTCAACATCCCACCTCAGTACAGGGGACTGGCCTGGTCTATGGGCGGCACAGCGTGACATTATGCAGACCCAAACAAAGTGACTGAGGTGGGCCAACTAATCAGGGACTTGCGCAATGCATTGGTACTTTGGGAACTCAGATCACAAGCCGGTACAACACACTTTCCCAGCTTTCACTACAGCCTATTCCGGCCCCAGCCGCGCAGGGTGGCGACCGGCCATCAGAACTCAGGATTCCTACGCCTAGAGCATATGCGGGTGACCCTCTAGCCTGTCGTGTTTTTTTGAATCAATTGAAATACTTTGAGATTTTCCCCCGTGTTCCCCACCGGGAACGCACCAAGGTATAGTATATGTTTACTCTCTTTTAACAGGGGACGCCTTGGCGTGGGCCTCTCCACTGGGAGTTGCTGCGGAAACCACCCAGGATACCAGCTCTTCCGCCAAAAATTCCAGCAGGTATTTGATATTCCCCCCGCCCCAGTGATACTGGCCGCTGCTCTCTCTTGTTCAATTGTCTCAAGGTCGTAGTCCGTAGCCAAATATGCATTGGAATTCCGGACTGTCGGGCGGAGACGCATTGGAACCAAGAAGCCCTTATTGCTGTGTTTTGGCAGGTGTTTTCCGACTCTGTAAAGGATGAACTTGCAGTTCAGCCCAGGCCCCAGGAATTGGAGGAATTGATCGCACAATGCATACGAGTGGATCAGCGCCTTCAACAGCGCCGTCATGAACGCCAGCGTCCCAGTAATTTTCTCTTCTGACCCTATTCTCCCCAGATCCTCCCACTATTCGTCCTGTTCTAGACACTGTGGAACCCATTCAGATTGCCAGTCAAGAGTTCCGTAATACCGACAGGACTTGCCGATAGAACTCCTGACCGGACTGCCGAAAGGGCTCGTCGCCGGAATGAGGCCTTTGCTACTATTGTGGATCTCCTGAACATACGGTACGTTTTTTGTCCTTTAAGGCCCAAAGAACAAACACGACCCAATGGGGCAATAGGGACTCATTTTGGGGTCAATATCTTCTCAACCTATCTCTCGAAGAGGAACTCCCTAAGAAATGATGCTTCCAGTCTCGCTTGAGGGTCCAATTTTTGCGTAACCACAGCCGCTTTTCTTGATTCAGGATCCGTGGTAACTTGGGATCAAGATTTTGCTACTCTTAACAAGATTCCGCTCATCGCTAAGAAATCAACCGATTGGCCTCGCGCTATTGATGGTCGCCCTTTGCAACCTCCTTCATCACGTTAGAGACCTTCCTCTCACCCTTTCACCGTACTCATACCAAATCATATCCTTTGACGTATCTCCTCTCCTGCCGTCCTGCAGTTAGTCCTATGATTACCCTGGCTACAGCAGCACCCCACCATTGATTGGAGGATGGCAAGACAATTGCAGTTGGGGCCAATCAAGAGCCCTCACCATTGCCGGTCCATTTTCTCCTACCACAGTCCTCACGGGATGGGAAACGCCCCCGCTAAATGGCTCCGTTCTTCCTGAACTATAGCGGATTTCATCGACGTTTTTATCAATGACACAATCGAGGTTTTCTACGCTCCTCACAGACCTATGATTGCCCATTGAATCTGGTTCCCGCGCTGTGTTCTTCGAAAAGTAAGTCCTACCCCTTGTCTTCTCCCTAAACTGAAGTCCATGCAGCATACAGTCAAAGAAAACCTTGAAAAAGGATTCATACCGTAATTCTTCGTCCCCCGCTGGTGCCGGTTTCTTTTTTGTCAAAAAGAAAATGGATCCCTGAGACCATGCATTGATTACGCGAGGGCTTAATCTCATCACAGTCAAGAATCGGATACCCCCTTCCGCTGATCCCTCCAACTTTTTATAGCTACAAGGGGGCAAAGATTTTTTCCATCTAGACCTCCGAGGAGCTTACAATCTTTTCCACCGAAGGCGATGAATGGAAGACTGCCTTCAATACCAGATACGACCAGGCCCACAGTATCTTTGTAATGCCCTTCGCGTCTTATGCCATCTCCTGCTGTTTTTCAGATTTCATGAATGATGTCTTTCCTGATGAAAATCTCATTCGCGTAATCCTATCTGACGAGATCCCTAATTTTTTCTAAAAATCTTCACGAATCATGCCATCCATACCAGGCTCCGTTCTCGCAAAATCGCCTTCGTTCAATAATCTCTTCACCTAACGTCGAAAATGCGTTTTCAGTCAACCTCTATGCTCGTTGCGGAGGCATGTTCGATAAAGGATTTTCATGGACCCTGAAAAACTTAAGGCTGTTTTGGATTGGCCTCAGCCCAACTCCTTCCAAAGCATCGCGTTTGGCTTCTCCATTACGTAATAGGAAATTCATCGTAAATTTTTTCCACCACTGTGGCTTCCATTACGACGCCTTAACCAAGAAGGGGACTGACCCGTCTGTATGGCCTCCGCAGGCCGTCTCGTCCTTCGAAACCCTGAAACAGCTTTCGTCTCGCGCACCCATCCTGCGACATCCCGATGTTAGTCTCCTTTACTTTAGAAGTTGATGCGTCTGATTGTGTGCAGGCGCCATCCTGTCCAAGAGTTCTTTCCTCAAGATAAGCTCATTCCTCCATGCGTTTTTTTTCAAAGAAGTTTTCGCCCGCTGAAAGAACTCTGAGTTGGCAAGAGAGAGCTCTTGGCTATCAAGATGGCCTTACAGGGAATGCGACATCTCCTGGAAGGTTCCCGTGAACCTTATTCTATATGACCGACCAAAAAAACCTTCTTATATCGAAAATGCACGTCGTCTGGGGTCTCGTCAAGCTCGCTGGGCACTAGTTTTCTCAAGTTTAATAACTCTGTCCTATATTGCCTGGTTCTAAAAACACAAACTGGATGCCTTGTCCCGCACGTTTCTCTCGGAGGAAAGATCCAAGAAACCCCTGAACTATCGTACCCTCTAAGTTTATAATTTCCGCCAACTCATTTGACATTCCGAAATGGATTTTGAAGCTCAAACACAATCCGAGTGTTCTAGAGGCACCGGAGGAACTCTTTATGCCGCACCAGGTTTCATCAAAAGATATTAAATGGGGTCACTCTGTCCGTTCAGCCGGCCATCCCGGTTTCAAAAGAACTTTGGATCTTATCAAACGTACTTTTGGTGGCCTAATGGCAAAGCTGGTTTCATGATTTACTAGTGCTTGTCCAGTATCGCACAAAACAAAGCATCTTCAATCAGAAGACCTCAGGCTTGCTCATACCCTGCCATAGCCCAAACTCCATGGTCACAATTTCAATGGATTTCATTTTGGATCTACCCCCTCCAGAGGATGAAACCATTTTGGTCACGTTGACCGTTTTTCAAAACAGGCCCACTTTTTTCCACTCAAGGACTTTCCCTCCTCGCCCCACCCTAGCTGCTATCTCACCACGGAGTGTTTCGCATCCAGTGGATCCTACATCCATAGCCCGACCGAGGCCACAATTTATATCGATTTGGCGGGGCTTTCTCCAAGGATTGGGCACTGGCGCTATCCTTCTCTCAGGCTATCACCCCCAACTATGACAAACAAAGACTTAATCAAACGCTGAACAATACCTGCAGGTTTTATTTCCGATCCCAATATAATTGGGTTGACCTGCACCTTGGGCAGATATTGCAAACCAATGTCACTTCGTAATGAATCCACGCGTGAAACCCCGTTTTCGTGAATTATGGTTTCCACCCAAGTCGACTGCCAATCTCAAACATTCCGATAGGAGTGCCGGCGGATGATGAACGGGTAATCTACCTTCAGAATCGCTGGATCAAGATTCAGTCTGCGCTTCTTAGCGCCGCTCAGAAATTCACGAAGTCTCAGCAGACCACCGTCGTCAACAGCCCCTAATTACAAGCCAGGGGACCGAGTTTGGCTTTCGGTCTAAAAATATCAACGTTGAAGTTCTCCGACCCGAAATTGCACCTTCGATTTCTCTGGGCCTTTTCTGATCCAGGAACAAATCAATCCTGTGGCATTTCTCTGCAACTTCCCGTCTTCCATGAGGATTCCAAACGTATTCCATGTTTCCCTCTCAAGCCATTCATCCAGCGCAAAGGTTCCCTGCTAAGACCAAAGACCACACCAGTCACTCAAGACAACCTGAATTCGAAATCCAGACAATCATGGATTCTCGTGTATCCAGAGGAAAGATACAAATTCCGTTGTTCACTGGAACGGTTATGGGTCCAGAGGAACGCTCTTGGGTACCCAAGGAGACACCATGCTCCAGTTCTCTGTGACCGCTTCCACAAGAATTTCGGCAGAAGCCTTGGATGATCGTCCTGAGGTCGATCCTGAAGGGGGGTACTGAAGGAATCGGACACGTCCCTTGCGCGTGACCCCTCTTACCCCACTACCAGTACTGCAGCGGCGCTGCCTCCTGCCCCCCATCGCTACCCCATGCCGCCCACCCAGTGCATGACCTTGAATTCGCTGTTCGCCATCTTTGTTCTGGCACTGGTGTTACAGACCCTCAGCTGGGCTCTACTATTTCCTGGTCTCTCAGCCACTCACGAGCAGCCCTCGACAACGCACTTGGGGCCATGCCCTCGTCCGGATTGTCACTGTCGCTTTAATATCCGGCTGTTGACTTCATTTCCTTGCTCTGCATAGACTCTTGCTTCCTGTGTAGCTGGAAACTGTGTGCTCCTGTTTGTCTTTTCCTCTACATAATTTGAACCGGCTTGTCTGACTTACCCCTTTGGCTCCCGACTTCGGCTTACCCATCACGATTCTTACCTCTCAGACCCTTGGACACGGTAACGGATTTAAACTACGGAACTCTCTATACTCCTGAACTCGGCAAGTACAACGACTATTCTAAATCTTAACCCAGGCCTGGCCACGCTACAACCACATCCCGGACCCACTCCCTCTGCTGTCGGTATGTATATTCAACATCCCACTTCAGTACAGGGGACTGGCCTGGTCTATGGGCTGCACAGCGTGACACGGATGAGTGAAGGGTGGTACAGTAGATTTTGTACTGCGCTGCTCTATCGCTGAGTAGTGAAGTCGTCTCTTGGGTGGAAATCTCATTTGGCTCACTTACACTGCTTCATGCTGTTGGCTGCTACATTTGGCTGTTGCTTAAAACCCTCTCCTTCTCTTCTGGAAGTGACTCGGGCGCGGGGCTCTGTGTGTGACGTCAGTATCCGGATGTGACGCTGCACCTCTCCCCGATAGGCTGGTAGACAGGTACAATGTATTTGGTTAAAATTTGAAAACCTCAATCAGATGAGTTGCACTGTAAGCATTTAAATAACAGGATCCATTTGAAAGAAGGTTGAAATAATTCATTATATGGTGGTCATTTTAAATTGTGTGACAATCAAACGAGAATAACACACAATTTGACACGGACTGCGATTAAGGGGGTCATGCACTAAGCGACGAAAAGCTGCTAAAAAGTAATTTTTTACGGCAGGCGCGTGGCGAAAAGCCACATTTCACCGCTACTTGCCAGTTTTTCAAACATGCTCAATTCTAGAAGCACCGAGCAGCTTTTTGCCGCTACTCGCCGCTCTATAATTGAGATTTTCCCACAAATCCGTCACGTTGCCTTAAACTTTGGTGAAAAAATAGGTGATAGTGCGCAGCTAATACCTAGTAAATAACAAATAGTGATCTGTGCACAGTGGATATGAAACAATATTGTTAACCTTAGAAGTGAGGATGACACTATACGTGGGTCTGCAGCCTTTCTTGGGGGTGGCTCGACACCCCAGGAACTAGACAAAAATCGCCATTGCCGCAAGGCACCAAAGTTTAAGCAAAAAACAAAAGAACAGGGCGCACAACGCACATAGTGTAATAAAGTATAAAAAGTGACTTTATGATTAAAAGTAAATAGTTCTGCGTACATAAAGATAAAATACACAAGCAGTTGGTTAATGGGTTTACCACACCGTGAGATGACCGGAGGCAACACCCTTGGTGAGTCTCAGCAGGGGATGGATCAGCAAGCGTCTCGTCTGCTTGTCACTCCACAGCTGCGGGCTCCAGTGTTCACCGTCTTGGAATGGTAGGTGGATAAGTCCTGAGATAGGAGTCCCAGAGCACACGGCTCAGAACGGCGTGGAGACAGCCAGAAGTCAGTGTTTAGCACGCCACTCGCTTGCTTCTACTCCTCGTGGGGCACTCGACGATGACGTCACGAGTCGCCCATCAACTTCCGGAAACCGTCTCTTGGAACGCACAGCGAGCGTGTCGTGTTGGATGTTACCAGCGGGATATAGTAGAGAGCGCGCATGCGTCGCTATAGAATCAGCTTACTGACAGTGTCCAAAGACGCATAAGGATATGGGGAAACGAGCAAAGACACCCTTCTTTCCAACGCGTTTCGTAACACTAGGTTACTTCTTCAGGGAATGTATGCATTTTATGCAAGTCTGACTAGAGATCTTAATATAGTCCGACATATGGTTTAGAAAGAGCATAATTTGCATTTTTTGCATTACATATCACTATACCATGTTATTACTATCTTTTAGCCTTGATAATTGTGGCATGGATTAATATATATATTATCCTATCTATACTCAGCCAAGCCCACTTTAATTGATGCTTTTTATAGATTGACTAAGTATTATTCTTGGCTTGTTCCTCCTATGCTATAATATTGTGATTATTTGTGTTTTATTTAACTTGATTTGTTATGTCCCTTAGCAGCTTTCACTGCGGTTTTAATTACCTATTTCTATGTTTTTTACACACTACATACACTCCCCATTGGGTGCCTCACTTATTCCCAACCCACACGAGAGGCGAGCCTCATCAAGACGCCTCATTGGTCACCTGTCTTCACCAATAGGAAATGCTAACAGCGCAACTCGCGCGAGATTTCGATCGCGTAACGTCACTGTTGGGGGCGGGGGATCACACATTTAACAGGGAGCATATACAGACACACATTAACTCTTTGACAAAGGAATGTAGAAATCCTCGGAGAGGTAGGAGCGGAGCACAGCAGAGTGGATGCAGGGGCTACACACCAAAGTAGATAAAAATCCTTTATTCCACGATCAACATCATGGTAGTGGATAAATGAAACTCTCTTACGCGTTTCAGGCTTTCGCCCTTTATCAAAGAGAACCAAATCATACTGCAACTGTCCCGCTGATATAGGTCTCTCCCCCCGCGCTCCCAGCTGATCATAGTTTCATGATTTGTTAGTGCGAAATCGCCGAGCTACAATCTCATTGGCTGTCTCATACAGCCAATGAGATGAATGAACCACCGTGTTGCGTGCAGGGGGCGGCTCAGATCAGATGCATTTCAGAGCGTGAAAGAATGTAATAGAGCAGATCTACTATCTAGATATAAGAACAACAAACAAAAGAAAAGGGGCATACTAGAGGGAGAGGTACCCTTATTTATCACCACATATTCAAAACAATCTAATACCATAAGATCAATCCTCAATAAACATTGGAAGATACTACAATTAGATAGAGATTTGGATACAGTCACACAATCTAATCCAAAAATAGTATACCATAAAGCCAAAACATTGGGGGATCATCTATCACCTAGTATGTATAGAGATAGAAGGGCTACAAAAAGAAAACTTCCAAAGGGATTTCACAAATGTGGAACATGCAATTTCTGCAAATTCGCACTTCCTATGAAATCAGTAAGGAACATATACACTGGACGCAAATATAGGATTAACTCATTTCTAACATGTAACTCCAAATTTGTTATTTATGTTCTCAGGTGTGCATGTGGGTGTAGCTATATTGGAAGAACAATAAGACCACTTAAGATAAGAATCAGGGAACATATTAGAACTATAAAGAATAAGGATGACAATTACCCAGTGGCCAGACATTTTAAGAACTGTGTACAGGGTTCGGTAGATCGTTTGACATTCAGTGCCCTCGAACATATCCATCCTAGAGGAGGTGATAGAGAATCACTCCTCAATCGTCGAGAAATGCACTGGATATATACCTTAGGAACACTGGCTCCCAATGGTATGAACACTGACTGGGAATTGAAACATTTCCTGAAATGATATAAAATAAATAATAATATGCCTAGGTCAGCACATAACACTCCTGTTAGGACGACACCAGACACAATATTGTATTTTCATATTAATTTAATATATAACATGGGGTGACAATTATTTACTTATATGCGAACCATGTAATATACAAGTTGTTGATAACAAATGCATCTTGTGACCAGCATTTTATTGTCTATCTGTTCTCTTTTTTCCCAATTATAGACATAACATATCATTATATAGAAAGATCATATGTGATATATATGTATAAAAACAACTTTATATGTCACTACAAAATGTATATATATATATGTTAGAGTGAGAGATCAAATGTGCACTATGTTGGCTCCATTTAATACCAACAGTAGGCCAACATATCAGGACTAATAATTGTGAATACATCTTTAAGATCACTTAGACTTTATCTAAACAATTGGCTATTTGTATATAACCATATTACTGCCAAGTCTATACAGTTGGTTGTAATAACAATCTTGTTACAAGTTATGTGTATATAGATATATTATTTCCCCACTGTATTATCTTCCATACCACCATTTCAGTTTGATATAATGCTTCTGTAACATCATGTCTATATTGTTTTTAATATGCTTCAAACGCTACTGTGTGTACTGTTGTTGCTTTTTAAAATGTTACAAAGACCTGCTGCAGCCGCTCCGCTGATCTGAGCCGCCCCCTGCACGCAACACGGTGGTTCATTCATCTCATTGGCTGTATGAGACAGCCAATGAGATTGTAGCTCGGCGATTTCACGCTAACAAATCATGAAACTATGATCAGCTGGGAGCGCGGGGGGGAGAGACCTATATCAGCAGGACAGTTGCAGTATGATTTGGTTCTCTTTGATAAAGGGCGAAAGCCTGAAACACGTAAGAGAGTTTCATTTATCCACTACCATGATGTTGATCGTGGAATAAGGGATACGTGGGGGTTAGGAGGGGAGGCTTTAAGGGGAGAATGGATTTGGGGAGGGCGGTGTGCAGGAGGGTGGGAAGGGGGGGTCGAAAAAAAATTCTGAGTGCTCGTCTCGGGTCTATCCGGGTGTCTCGTCTCCTCTATATATATTATATCTCTATAATATATATGTATGATATTCTTATAAGTGACATTATGTAGAGGGATATAAGTGTTTTACAATACTATCACATAGAATCTTCTATAAAGAATATATGTTTATTGGAATTAAAAAGAGTAACAGATCGACAATAAAAGAATGCTGGTCACCAAGATGCATTGTTTTCAACAACTTGTATATTACCAGTTGTGTCGCTATAACGTAAATAATTGTCACCCCATGTATAATATAAATTTATATGACAAATACACAATTGTGTTTGGGTGTCAGTCCTAACAGGATGTTATGGTGCTGACTAGCATATTATTGATTTGTCTTTTAATATCATTCAGAAAGTTTCAATTCCCATCCTGTTCATACCATTAGGAGCCAGTGTTCCTAAGTTAGTATATATCCACTGCATTCTCGAAGATTGAGGAGGATTCTCTATCACCTCCTTAGGAAATAGCTATGAATTCAGGGAGGGGAAAAAGAGGAGCAGAAGAGCATGAATTTAAACGATCTTAACCGACCCTGTACACAGTTTCTTAAAAATGTCTGGCCACTGGGTAATTGGTCATCCTTATTCTTTATAGTTCTAATATGTTCCCTGATCTTATCTTAAGTGGTCTTATTTGTTCTTCAATATAGCTCACCCACATGCCCACCTGAGAATAAATAACAAATTTGGAGTTACATGTTAGAAATAGTTTAATCCTATATTTACGTCAGTGTATTGTTCCTTACTGATTTCATAGGAAGTGCGAATTTGCAGAAATTTGCATGTTCCACATTTGTGTGCATCCCTTTGGAGTTTTCTTCTGTGTAGCCCTTCTATCTCTATCCATACTAGGTAAGTGATCCCCAATGTTTTGGCTTTACGGTATAACTATTTTTTGGATTCAGATTGTGTGACTGATCCAAATCTCTATCTCAATTGTCGTATCTCCATGTTTATGTAGGATTGATTTATGGTATAGATGTTTTGAATATTGGTGATAAATAGGTACCTCTCCCTCTAGTATGCCCCTTTTCTTTTGTTTTGTTTCTTTAGTCTAGATATAGATCTGCTCTATTACATTCTTCACGCTCCTGAAAGCATCGAGCGGAGCCGCCCCCTGCAACGCACACTGTGGTTCATTCATCTCATGGCTTAATGAGACAGCCAATGAGATTTGTAGCTCGGCGATGTTCGCACTAACAATCACTGAACCTATATCAGCTGGGAGCCGCGGGGATAGACCTATATGGCCGGACAGTTGCAGTAGATGTTGGTTCTCTTTGTATAAAGGGCGAAAGCCGACGCGTAAGAGAGTTTCATGTTCCACTACCCATGATGTTGATCGGGAATAAAAGGATTTTTATCTACGTTGGTGTCGCGCCCCTGCAATCCACTCTGCGGTTCTCCTCTCCTACCTCTCGAGGCATTTCTTTTAAAAACATACGCTTATCAACTAGCGTGGACTCACGCTGAAGGAATATCCACTTCTTACCGTGAGTACCACCCCCCCCCGTNCCAGCCCGTTTCACTACGGCTAGGGGCTTATCCTTTATGTACCCACATGCTTCCTAGGGGACAATACACTGTTCTCAGGTAGTCAGACATTTATTACTGACTCTACCTGCAGATACAGGTCCTGCAGACACAGGAAGGGGTTACTCTCATGGATTACACGGCATACATGTTATAGAAGATTGTTCCTTCCTGGATGTTAGAACACTACTTGTATATGACAAATTACCTGCATACAATTTTGCAAGGAATCCCACTTAGCTGAGCACGGTATTAGGGAGTCTCATCTCCTATCTATCACTGACTTTGTTCATATATCCGTCAGCTTGCTATCTCTGGGACACCATTTATTTTTTGGATGCAATATTATTGAATTGCAGGGGCTAGAATCTACACCACCGTTTTTATATTTTAATACATTCACGTCGACACTTGGCGTAATCTGAAATGGAGGAGGAGGGGACAGATGATATTACTGTGGAACCTATAGACACTGAGATCACATATATACAAAGTTGTGCAGACAATGCTGGCCGCAAAAGAAGAGCAGCGTATGTGTTTGATAATACCATCTCTGATGTTTGCGAAGATAATACAGATTTAAACTTGTATTTTTTGAAATTTTAAAAAGCTCTATCATCCAATGTTCATCTATGGTGGGACATTACAACACTGGACAATTATTTAGTTGTTAAAAGAATACCCAGAGGGCTTCGTATTAAAAAAACTCCCTCTTTTGGTTTCCTGAATAAAGAATTTGAGACAGAATGGATAAAGATCCTAGACGAATGCTCTGAAAAGTTGATTGAACTGATCATAAAAACCAAAATTCAAGAAAGGAATGGGGTGAAAAAAACAATCAAAGATTTACAACTTAATCTCAAGTGATATAGAGATATGGAGAACTTCAGTGACAAAGATAAAAACCTATCCAAAGCCATTAATGACATTGAAGAAAAGATTATGATTAAAAAACAATCAAAATTTGAGAGAGATAGAATCGATTACGAGAAGAACCAAATCTATGCATGGCAGAAACCACCTCCCCCAAGGATGACGTACCAACAAGAGCAAACACAGAAAAGAGATCTATACAGAAAGAACCCATATCCAAGAAAATCTACTCCAAATAAATCCATCTTAAAAAGAAGAACATCTGGAGCATCTAGTACATCTGATGTATCAGACGTGGAGAATAGACCCTCAGTTGTATCGTTTACCACTGATGAAGATACAGATCGCTTTAGCGACTTTACAGATCCAGAAGATCGTCATCAGAAAAAAGATCCACCACGCCGCCAAAATCCATCACGTCATCAAGAAAATGCATCAACCTCTTTTGATTTGGGAAACCAAAGGGAGTCAAAAAACTCCCAAAGAGGACGCGGCGCTCGGCCAAAAGAGGGACAAATAAAGAAAAGAAAAATGGATCATTAACATCAGAGAATAATGTAGTTAATATTTCAGGGGTCGAATTGACAGAGGAAGAACTACAAGTTCTCAACAAGGGTCTGAACTTTGGAATACAAGATAACTTTGATCTCTTTAATACTGTTATAGACTTGCAAAGATATATAAGAAAATTAACACTGAAGAAATTCTTTAAATCTAGACAGCCTGCTGTCGGTGGCAGTTCCCCACCGGACGATCCAGAGGAATTGGACCTGGTTCCTCTGGTGGGGGATGTCGCAGACGACAGGCTGTCATTTAGAGAACATACGGTACTACAGGATATGAATGATCTATTTGATGAACAAGATATGACAGATATCCAATATGTTGGAGACTCAGAACAGTTCCTCTTCCTAACTGCCTCTAAGCACACATCATTTAGAAATAAATCGATATTTTGCCCCATGTTCTCAAAGGGTCCACATTTGGAGACCTATGAAAAACTAGTAGAAAAAGATCTACAACTATTGGCCAAGGGATATAATCTTACCAGTTCGGAACCTAACAACTTATCCAAAGAGGAAAGTCAATGTTTGGCCAATCTTAAAAGCAGAAAAGAGATAATGATAAAAAATGCAGATAAAGGTGGTGCCATAGTTGTAATGAGTTCCGAGATGTACTACTCAGAGGCAATTAGACAACTAAATGATGTTGATGCTTATTGCAAACTTACATAAGATCCCACGCAGATGTATTTAAAAGAAATTGAAAAGCTCATAGATCTGGGCAGGGAGTTGCAAGTCCTATCAAATCAAGAATCAGAATTTCTCTTCAATCCTTTTCCTATCATACCTGTGTTTCACCATCTCCAGAAGATCCACAAGTCGCGTGTGTATCCTCCAGGCAGACCTATAATATCTAGCATTGGATCTTTGGGAGATGGTGTCTCCAGGTATGTGGATTTTTTCTTGCAGCCTTTGGTTCAACAATTACCCTCATTTTTGAAAGATTCTTTTGACTTGCTTTCAGACATAAACAATATCACATGGTCTCACACATACACTTGGGTCACTTTAGATGTTACCTCCCTATACACGATCATTGAACACACCAAAGGTATCAAAGCAATCACTCACTTTCTAAACAATTCTAATCTTCACTTGGCACAAATCACGTTTATTTTGGATTGTGTATTATTTTTATTACAGCACAATTATTTCACTTTTGACAATCAATATTATCTACAGACACAGGGCACGGCTATGGGGACCTCCTTTGCACCCTCCTACGCCAACTTATTCATGGGACTTTGGGAATCTCAACACATCTTCGGTGACACTAGCCCATACAGACACTATATCAAGTTTTACCGTCGATATATTGACGACTTGTTATTAATTTGGTCTGGGGACGCAAGGACACTTTTATTATTTTTTACATACCTTGAATCCAACGACTGCAATCTTAGATTCACACATATGGTCCATGACCAACATATTGACTTCTTGGATCTCCACTTATATGTGGACACTAACCTTTCAATACAAACCAATATTTACAGAAAGGAACATTCTCGCAACTCCCTGCTCAGAGCAAATAGTGCACACCCCAAACCACTGTTGAACAGTATTCCTAAGAGCAAATTTCTTCATCTTAGGAGGATATGCTCGACGGAAAATTCTTTCAACGATCAAGCAGAACAACTTAAAACCAGATTTAAATCTCGTGGTTATTCAGATGATGTAATTGAGAATGCATTTCAGAGCGTGAAAGAATGTAATAGAGCAGATCTACTATCTAGATATAAGAACAACAAACAAAAGAAAAGGGGCATACTAGAGGGAGAGGTACCCTTATTTATCACCACATATTCAAAACAATCTAATACCATAAGATCAATCCTCAATAAACATTGGAAGATACTACAATTAGATAGAGATTTGGATACAGTCACACAATCTAATCCAAAAATAGTATACCGTAAAGCCAAAACATTGGGGTATCATCTATCACCTAGTATGTATAGAGATAGAAGGGCTACAGAAAGAAAACTTCCAAAGGGATTTCACAAATGTGGAACATGCAATTTCTGCAAATTCGCACTTCCTATGAAATCAGTAAGGAACATATACACTGGACGTAAATATAGGATTAACTCATTTCTAACATTTAACTCCAAATTTGTTATTTATGTTCTCAGGTGTGCATGTGGGTGTAGCTATATTGGAAGAACAATAAGACCACTTAAGATAAGAATCAGGGAACATATTAGAACTATAAAGAATAAGGATGACAATTACCCAGTGGCCAGACATTTTAAGAACTGTGTACAGGGCTCGGTAGATCGTTTAACATTCAGTGCCCTCGAACATATAGCTATTCATCCTAGAGGAGGTGATAGAGAATCACTCCTCAATCGTCGAGAAATGCACTGGATATATACCTTAGGAACACTGGCTCCTAATGGTATGAACACTGACTGGGAATTGAAACATTTCCTGAAATGATATAAAACAAATAATAATATGCCTAGGTCAGCACATAACACTCCTGTTAGGACGACACCAAACACAATTTTGTATTTTCATATAAATTTAATATATAACATGGGGTGACAATTATTTACTTATATGCGAACCATGTAATATACAAGTTGTTGAAAACAAATGCATCTTGTGACCAGCATTTTATTGTCTATCTGTTCTCTTTTTTCCCAAATATAGACATAACATATTATTATATAGAAAGATCATATGTGATATATATGGATAAAAACAACTTTATATGTCACTACAAAATGCATATATATATATATATATATATATATATATATATATATATATATGTTAGAGTGAGAGATCAAATGTGCACTATGTTGGCTCCATTTAATACCAACAGTAGGCCAACATATCAGGACTACCAATTGTGAATACATCTTTAAGATCACTTAGACTTTATCTAAACAATTGGCTATTTGTATATAGCCTTATTACTGCCAAGTCTATACAGTTGGTTGTAATAACAGTCTTGTTACAAGCTATGTGTATATAGATATATTATTTCCCCACTGTATTATCTTCCATACTGTACCACCATTTCAGTTTGATAGAATGCTTCTGTAACATCATGTCTATATTGTTTTTAATATGCTTCAAATGCTACTGTGTGTACTGTTGTTGCTTTTTAAAATGTTACAAAGACCTGCTGCAGCCGCTCCGCTGATCTGAGCCGCCCCCTGCATGCAACACGGTGGTTCATTCATCTCATTGGCTGTATGAGACAGCCAATGAGATTGTAGCTCGGCGATTTCGCGCTAACAAATCATGAAACTATGATCAGCTGGGAGCGCGGGGGGAGAGACCTATATCAGCGGGACAGTTGCAGTATGATTTGGTTCTCTTTGATAAAGGGCGAAAGCCTGAAACGCATAAGAGAGTTTCATTTATCCACTACCATGATGTTGATCGTGGAATAAAGGATTTTTATCTACTTTGGTGTCTAGCCCCTGCATCCACTCTGCTGTGCTCCGCTCCTACCTCTCCGAGGATTTCTACATACGCTTATCACTAGCGTGACGCACGCTGAAGGAATATCCACTTCTTAACCGTGAGTACCCCAGCCCGTTTCACTACGGCTAGGGGCTTATCCTTTATGTACCCACATGCTTCCTAGGGGACAATACACTGTTCTCAGGTAGTCAGACATTTATTACTGACTCTACCTGCAGATACAGGTCCTGCAGACACAGGAAGGGGTTACTCTCATGGATTACACGGCATACATGTTATAGAAGATTGTTCCTTCCTGGATGTTAGAACACTACTTGTATATGACAAATTACCTGCATACAATTTTGCAAGGAATCCCACTTAGCTGAGCACGGTATTAGGGAGTCTCATCTCCTATCTATCACTGACTTTGTTCATATATCCGTCAGCTTGCTATCTCTGGGACACCATTTATTTTTTGGATGCAATATTATTGAATTGCAGGGGCTAGAATCTACACCACCGTTTTTATATTTTAATACATTCACGTCGACACTTGGCGTAATCTGAAATGGAGGAGGAGGGGACAGATGATATTACTGTGGAACCTATAGACACTGAGATCACATATATACAAAGTTGTGCAGACAATGCTGGCCGCAAAAGAAGAGCAGCGTATGTGTTTGATAATACCATCTCTGATGTTTGCGAAGATAATACAGATTTAAACTTGTATTTTTTGAAATTTTAAAAAGCTCTATCATCCAATGTTCATCTATGGTGGGACATTACAACACTGGACAATTATTTAGTTGTTAAAAGAATACCCAGAGGGCTTCGTATTAAAAAAACTCCCTCTTTTGGTTTCCTGAATAAAGAATTTGAGACAGAATGGATAAAGATCCTAGACGAATGCTCTGAAAAGTTGATTGAACTGATCATAAAAACCAAAATTCAAGAAAGGAATGGGGTGAAAAAAACAATCAAAGATTTACAACTTAATCTCAAGTGATATAGAGATATGGAGAACTTCAGTGACAAAGATAAAAACCTATCCAAAGCCATTAATGACATTGAAGAAAAGATTATGATTAAAAAACAATCAAAATTTGAGAGAGATAGAATCGATTACGAGAAGAACCAAATCTATGCATGGCAGAAACCACCTCCCCCAAGGATGACGTACCAACAAGAGCAAACACAGAAAAGAGATCTATACAGAAAGAACCCATATCCAAGAAAATCTACTCCAAATAAATCCATCTTAAAAAGAAGAACATCTGGAGCATCTAGTACATCTGATGTATCAGACGTGGAGAATAGACCCTCAGTTGTATCGTTTACCACTGATGAAGATACAGATCGCTTTAGCGACTTTACAGATCCAGAAGATCGTCATCAGAAAAAAGATCCACCACGCCGCCAAAATCCATCACGTCATCAAGAAAATGCATCAACCTCTTTTGATTTGGGAAACCAAAGGGAGTCAAAAAACTCCCAAAGAGGACGCGGCGCTCGGCCAAAAGAGGGACAAATAAAGAAAAGAAAAATGGATCATTAACATCAGAGAATAATGTAGTTAATATTTCAGGGGTCGAATTGACAGAGGAAGAACTACAAGTTCTCAACAAGGGTCTGAACTTTGGAATACAAGATAACTTTGATCTCTTTAATACTGTTATAGACTTGCAAAGATATATAAGAAAATTAACACTGAAGAAATTCTTTAAATCTAGACAGCCTGCTGTCGGTGGCAGTTCCCCACCGGACGATCCAGAGGAATTGGACCTGGTTCCTCTGGTGGGGGATGTCGCAGACGACAGGCTGTCATTTAGAGAACATACGGTACTACAGGATATGAATGATCTATTTGATGAACAAGATATGACAGATATCCAATATGTTGGAGACTCAGAACAGTTCCTCTTCCTAACTGCCTCTAAGCACACATCATTTAGAAATAAATCGATATTTTGCCCCATGTTCTCAAAGGGTCCACATTTGGAGACCTATGAAAAACTAGTAGAAAAAGATCTACAACTATTGGCCAAGGGATATAATCTTACCAGTTCGGAACCTAACAACTTATCCAAAGAGGAAAGTCAATGTTTGGCCAATCTTAAAAGCAGAAAAGAGATAATGATAAAAAATGCAGATAAAGGTGGTGCCATAGTTGTAATGAGTTCCGAGATGTACTACTCAGAGGCAATTAGACAACTAAATGATGTTGATGCTTATTGCAAACTTACATAAGATCCCACGCAGATGTATTTAAAAGAAATTGAAAAGCTCATAGATCTGGGCAGGGAGTTGCAAGTCCTATCAAATCAAGAATCAGAATTTCTCTTCAATCCTTTTCCTATCATACCTGTGTTTCACCATCTCCAGAAGATCCACAAGTCGCGTGTGTATCCTCCAGGCAGACCTATAATATCTAGCATTGGATCTTTGGGAGATGGTGTCTCCAGGTATGTGGATTTTTTCTTGCAGCCTTTGGTTCAACAATTACCCTCATTTTTGAAAGATTCTTTTGACTTGCTTTCAGACATAAACAATATCACATGGTCTCACACATACACTTGGGTCACTTTAGATGTTACCTCCCTATACACGATCATTGAACACACCAAAGGTATCAAAGCAATCACTCACTTTCTAAACAATTCTAATCTTCACTTGGCACAAATCACGTTTATTTTGGATTGTGTATTATTTTTATTACAGCACAATTATTTCACTTTTGACAATCAATATTATCTACAGACACAGGGCACGGCTATGGGGACCTCCTTTGCACCCTCCTACGCCAACTTATTCATGGGACTTTGGGAATCTCAACACATCTTCGGTGACACTAGCCCATACAGACACTATATCAAGTTTTACCGTCGATATATTGACGACTTGTTATTAATTTGGTCTGGGGACGCAAGGACACTTTTATTATTTTTTACATACCTTGAATCCAACGACTGCAATCTTAGATTCACACATATGGTCCATGACCAACATATTGACTTCTTGGATCTCCACTTATATGTGGACACTAACCTTTCAATACAAACCAATATTTACAGAAAGGAACATTCTCGCAACTCCCTGCTCAGAGCAAATAGTGCACACCCCAAACCACTGTTGAACAGTATTCCTAAGAGCAAATTTCTTCATCTTAGGAGGATATGCTCGACGGAAAATTCTTTCAACGATCAAGCAGAACAACTTAAAACCAGATTTAAATCTCGTGGTTATTCAGATGATGTAATTGAGAATGCATTTCAGAGCGTGAAAGAATGTAATAGAGCAGATCTACTATCTAGATATAAGAACAACAAACAAAAGAAAAGGGGCATACTAGAGGGAGAGGTACCCTTATTTATCACCACATATTCAAAACAATCTAATACCATAAGATCAATCCTCAATAAACATTGGAAGATACTACAATTAGATAGAGATTTGGATACAGTCACACAATCTAATCCAAAAATAGTATACCGTAAAGCCAAAACATTGGGGTACATGTTATAGAAGATTGTTCCTTCCTGGATGTTAGAACACTACTTGTATATGACAAATTACCTGCATACAATTTTGCAAGGAATTCCACTTAGCTGAGCACGGTATTCGGGAGTCTCATCTCCTATCTATCACTCTCTTTGACAAAGGGACTTGTTCCCGAAACGCGTCAGAGCTACCCTGCACCCCTCATTTGTTATTCAATAAATATATTTTAACGTTTTTTGCTGGTTTCTGGCCCCACTCTCTGATTTGGCTGTGCTCCATTTTTTGGACCCCATGGGACATCTACTTCCCTTACCTTGCTGGCGTTGATGCATGCATCACCCTGGGATGAGCTGCTTTATTGTGAGTACTTACCTGCTTACTCCAAATGTCACGTTATATATGCAGATTATTTTATTGAGTGGTTAGTCATGACCATTATGGCATATATATAGGTCTGTCACCATCTCATAGACATCTTTGCACTATTTTACTGGCAGGAGGTTATATATACAGGTGTATACCCTGTCTCACTAAGCTCTGATAATAGCTCATTACCCTGATGGGTGAGTTCCTTTTATGCATATCAACACACATAGGTTATGGTGTGATTGAGCCCTGACTCTGGGACTGGTTCCCTTGAACTTCACTACCTTTATTGTCCCTGTTTTGCAGCTTAGAAGCTAACTGCAGATAAATGAATGAATGAGAAATGTTCTAACTTTATTTGCGACACAAGGGGGAGCTTCTAGCGCTGTGCCAAACGCTAAATTGAAGAAGTGTGCCTGCGAGTAAGTAGCTGTATTAAAGATAGGTATCAGTTTCCAGACCACAGACTTTGAAACCGAAAAGTCAATTGGATAAGTGGTCTGTGGTTTAGCTGAAGTGCTTCTCGATACATGGTATCCTGCCGTCTCGTTATCCACGTAAGCTGAATTGGTGGTTCGCGTCTGCGATTACCGATCAAAGCCAGGACGGATACATTGTATGCCGGCTTGCAACCCAGACCGATAAGAGGTAAAACCGCAACCCACATCACAGAGCCCCTTCAATTAAGTGGATAATTTGCGCTAGGAAAGAGCTAGCACTTTTATTTTTGGAGTGCAGCTAGGTAAAAAGAAACCATGAGCATACATATAAGTTTTATATTTGTTGCAAATGCAGAACATACATTTATAAAAAAAAAAAACTGTATTCCAATGGTGTTTTCAATGCAAAGGCAGGAGCCCTTACCTGCCGGTCCGGCAATCAATCCATTAACATGCCCATATGTTATGGATGAATGAGCTGAGGGATTTTTCATCTCCGTACTTCAAAGGGCACCCTGCTAAGTTGGTGCCCGAGTGTCTAGAGAAGTCCGGAGTTGAAAAGACTCACAGACCTGAGGTGTTAGGGGGGGCGGGATATTTGTAAGTACCAGTTACCGGTGTGAAGTATGGGCACTTCACACTTGGTAGCCAAACCCCAGACTTACTGTCGCCAGGTAAGAGGTTGGGCCCAGTTGGCTAAGTAGCTCAGGTGTGAAGTTAATGCATGCTCTTATCAGACTGGAAAGCAACTTCGCCCAGTCTATGAACTGCTGGCAAGGCTGGGATAGGTGGGAAAAGTTGTTCCCACGAGAGGATTGGGTGTATGTTAGGAATAGGACCCTTAACCCTATAAGAATGCCTGCAGCCCCCTCCTAGTCAGATTAATCTAAGCTTTACCAATAAACATCCAAGTGTTAGCGTCAGCGGTTCCAGAGTGTGAGGGGTTAACTACATTGTAACCATGTGGAGATATAGGGGTGGCAAGTTGCGCCCCTAGCCAAGGACTGTCGCACGGCTCACATCGCACACCCACTTGCATGCGTGCAGGTGTGCCCAGAGACTTTGCTTCGTTCTGTGGACATTTTATTTTGTTTCCCCATCCTAGTAAATGTTTATTGACTGTAATTGTGTTTGTCTTAAAAGGAAATAAATTACAATTTATTTTACCCGCCTTCTACTGCTCAGTCCAGAATCCCAGTATCAAATGTGTTGGTAAGACCTGGTCTACCATGTGACAGGCTTATATATTTACTGGTGGCAGCGGTGGGATGCTGACTGAGCCTATGGTATAGTCTCCTGCGGGATTCTATAAAATACTCATAGATTGCGAGCTCCCCAAACAAGTGGTAACTTACACATGCTGCACAAGAGCACGAGATAAGACAACCTGCCCTTTGCCCATACCCCTGTGCAAGCAATCACACCATGAGAAACCGCTCAGGAAGATTCGGATCCTGAGACCGAGCACTGGGATGCAAGTGACCATTCCCGATGGAGGACCGTGGTCCATCCAGGTTGCCTGGGTCTTTTTGGATTGGGGTGTCGGACGTGGCATGAGGGAGGTGGGGTATTGCCAGGGTTAGATGCCGAGATCCTCCTTGGCAATGACCTGCGGCATGTTACCTGTGTTTTAAAAACTGAGCTGGCCCATGTTGCAGCGATCACCAGGAGCCAGGCAGCCAAGATCGCAGCAGAATCAGCCTCTGTCCCCCTACAGTTCTCGGGGTCTCTGTAGAGACCAGAAAGGTAAGCCAGACTAAGTCACACACTGACCCTGACTTACTGTTCCCTTTACCTGTTCCCAGTCCCCCCGACATCACTGACAAGCGGGTGGCCAGAGTTAGGTACACAGTGTAGGGATGCGTTGCGATCCGACCCCAGCCTGGAAGGCATGAAATTTCAGGCGTCCAAGTCAAAGCCAGGGGATGGGTCGGATTACTTCTTGTGCACTGCGGGTTCCTGTATAGAGCGCAACAGACCACAGGTTAGATGAGATCTGTATTGGTAAGCGACAGATAGTGCTACCCACGGAGTATAGGCTGCAGTTGCGGGTAGCCCACTCCATTCCACTTGCAGAGTGGGTAAGGCGGGCAATTGTTTGAAGGAACCCCTGAACCCATTACCGGTAATATGAGAACCCTTCCAATGGGTACCCCCCGGTCACATCTGAGTCAGCGGGACAGGGAACAGGTATAGAGAACAGTAAGTCAGTGTCAGAAAGCGACTGAGTCTATCTTACCTGCCTGGTCTCTGTAGAGACTATTGGAACTGTAGGTCGCAAATGCAAGGGGACAGGGGCTTATTCTGCTGCGATCCTTGCTGACTGGCTCCTGGTGATCGCTGCAACAGGCGCCAGCTCAGTGGTATAACACAGGTAACGTGTCCTAGGTCGTTACCCAGCAAGACCTCGGCATCTAACCCAGGCAAAACCACCACCTCCCTCATGCCACATCCGGCACCCCAGTCCAAAAAGACCCAGGCAACCTGGAGTGACCGCGGTCCTCTGTCTGGCATGTTCACTTGCATCATGGTGCCCGGGAGCAAATACTCTGGCCGCACCATATAAGGGCAAACCAGAGTCACGGTGGCACCGGAGTCTAGCAATCCATACGCCTGCCGGTCTCCAATGGTCACCTTACACAGATGCTTCTGCTGGACATCGTTGGGCTGCATCCTGACTGGAGCAACCTGATGTCCCCCACTCTCCGCTTCTGGTCCCAAGGTGGCAAGTGCAGTCTCTCCACTGTGCATCCCTCTGTGAGCTGGTTCCATGGCTGTACTTGACTCCTCTGTGTGTGCCAGTCGCACACGGGTGACCGGCCTCGCAGTTGGTGAGCGTTGCCCCTAATGGGGTCCCTTGGACCTGTCCCGCTCCGGACAATCTGGCCTGAGATGTCCAACTTTATTGCAGGAATAACACCACCTCTCATGCTTGAATTCTGCAGTCTTGGGTGCTCTGTTTGCTTCCGCAGGGGTAGTCTTAAACCCCTGGGCCACATGGCCCTCTCCTTTGGGTGCTACAGGGTCCTTCATTGCAACTCGGCTGGCCACATACTCATCTGCCATTTTCGCTGCATCCTCATATGTCTGAGGTTTATGGCCATAGACCCATCCCCTCACATCTGTGGGAAGCTGCTGCAGCAGCTGCTCTTGAAAGAATAAGTCCAGCAGGGTATGGAATTTTGTAACCCCATTCCCCTCCACCCACTGAGTCCCGTGCAGATCCATCCTACCGGCATATGTGCTGTATGACTCTCCGGGGAGTACTACCCCCGTCCGGAACTTGCCCCTGTAAGATTCTAGGTCAGGGCATTCTGGGTTAGCAGCTTGCTTTTCACATGACCGTAGTCATTGGCATCCATGTGTGGAATACCCATCACAGTCCATTTGGATTTGCCAGATAACAGTGGTCGCAGTCTGACCACCCAGTCCCTCTTTGGAATTCAGAACTGGGAAAACTGCGTCTCAAAGTCATTCAGGAATGCATCAAGGTCATCTGTGCCATCCACAAACTTGCTGAAGCTGTGATGATCCACCCGGGAAAGTCCTTGTTCCCCGTTTTCAAGGTAGGAGTTGTGGGTTCTTCCGAGCACTGCTGTCAGGAGCTGTACCCACTCCGCAGTGCTAACACTCGTTCCCCATGTAGCCAGAAGTGCAGTGAGCCAAGGGACAGCATGCTCGGCAGTTGCAGCTGCTACCACGTCCGCAACCCCTGGCGCAAAGCCACCCTCGACCGGGGGGTCATTAGCACTCTCCTCATGTCCTTGCAGCCCCGGAGCTGGAGGGACCTCCTGCACTCCGGGCTGAATAGTGTCTGCCAACACAGCAGCTACGGGTACTTGCCCCTCTGGTATGGCCCTGTGGTCCTCATGATGCTCCAAATTCTCCTCAGTTGTGCCTTCGACCGCCCATCTGTCGGTAAGCCATACCCCGCAAATTTCTCCATGACTTTCTCTCTGGTCCACGACCTGAACATTCATGAGCAATTGCTCATGGTGCCTTCGGGGTATGGGTGAAGGGAACAGTGAAGTCTCTCGTGCTCGTTAGAAGTGTGTGTCAGTTGCTACTTGTCTGAAGAACTCGCAAGCTACAAGGTCCTCACTATATTACAGAGCCCGCAGGAAACTGCAGTATAGGTTCAATCAGTATCCCACCAGCTGCCACCAGTTTTTTAAAAGCCTATCACGATGACACCAACTTTTGTCAACATTTATATTTATGGGTACTTGATTGAACAGAACAAGTTGCAAAATAAATTGTGATTTATTTCCTTAATAGACAAACACACAACATCTGCAGAAAACACTTAAAACAACACTCACTGGGATAAGGGAACAAAATAAATTGTCCTTGGAACGAAAGAAATTGTCCTTTGCTTGCAAGCGCCAGAAATGCAACCTTGGTTTTAAAAGTCCTGTGGTTATGTTGTTATTAACCCTTTCACTCCTGGACTGGTTGCTGCTGCGCTGGAACAAAGTCTTGCATCTTTACATCATGGATTAAAATTCAGGAATCACACTGGGGATACCTGGGGAGCAACAGTTATAGACTGGCCAAAGCTATATTTTACATATGGTTACAATTCCCCCTCGTGGGAACAAAACAACCCACAAATAGCCAATTTACCCACAGTTCATAAGACCGGTCAAAAGAGCTGTCTGGTGGGCAGGTGCATGGGTCAGGTTGACGCCCATGCCACTTAGCATACCTGGGCTACACCCATAACTTGGTGTCGCTCCGTCTGATTTTTGACCAATAAATGTCAATAGACTGGCATCTGTGATACCTCAGAATGCTGGCCGTGTATAACTTATGGGTATCTGGGTCTTTTCATAACTGACACCCTTTTAGACAGGGAGACTCTAAATCTGTGAGACCCCTTTTGAGGCACAGTCATAAAAATACCTACAGCCCATTGAGAGCCCTTTGAAGCTCGGTCATAAACATACCAAAGCTCATTCACCCATATCACAGCTGGATGTCCACGGAATTCCTGCTTGGACTTACAAGAAATAGTTCCTGCCTTACATTTAAGATCTGGAGTTTTTACCCACTTTATTAAACAACATGTTACGTTTGTGTTATAACTGAACCACTACATGCACATAAATATCATTTTTACACTGTATTTGCATCTCAAAAATCAGGTTTCTGGGTGCTTTCATTCTAGAATTAGTATTTCTCATTGAAATTACGACTTCTAGACTGCTATCATGTGTCAGTTAAAGGGTATGGCAAGCAATGGATCTTGTCTTTTACCCTCGCAGTCAGAGAATGGCCCGCAAATGTGGAATAAAAATGGCTGGGAAAGGGCAACCACAGTAATGCATAGCAAATCAGGTATAAACCCCTTCCTCCCCATCACAGTGCTGTACTCAATCAAGTGGGTGAGGAGGGGGGAGAGCATCCTTTGGTGTACCTGAGTAGAAAGTAACTGCCCAGGGAGGTGGCTTATGCCACCATTGAGAAAGAATGTTTGGCCATTGTGTGGGCTCTGAGGAAGCTGCAGAACTATTTGGATGGCCGGGCATTCACGGTGATCACTGATCACAATCCCTTAAATTGGTTTCAATGGGTGTCTGGGGAAAAAGGCAAGCTCCTTCGTTGGAGTCTTGCAAGAATTTGACCTTACAATCCAGCACAAGAAAGGCAGTGAGCATGGAAATGCAGATGGACATTCATGGCAGGACAGTCCCAGTGAACCAATGTCCTCAAGACACAGGCCAGTTAAACCGCCGGACGTGGCAATCGTAACACAGCCTGCAATTTGAGTAGGGGAGGTGTGACGGTGAAAGGGTTAACCAGTGTCACGGTAGACCAAACTTATTAACACTTTACCACCTGGATCCTTTGATTTAATAAAGCATGAAATAAAATATATTGCTTTTGTTTACATAAAGAACACACATAGGTTGAATTACAAAATTATCACGAATAACACTTACTGAAATGAAATAACAGGTTTCTGGAACTAAAGTTCCTGCACTCCGGTCTCTAGGGATCAATTCCCAGAGCGGGGTTGATACGCAAGCAGGAAACTGGATAGTCTTTTGGCTATGGGCGCAACTTGCCACCCCTATATTTCAGCTAAATAAAATAATTTTGTTTTGCCAATGCAGGATTAATTAGCCAATCCTTAGTCCTTGCGAACACTGGATTCTGGATACAAATCTTTAGTGGCAATGAAATTGTCTCTGTACCACCCACTGTAGCTTAGATGAATCTGTTTACAAGATGGAACTTAGATGGAACTTAATCACAGAAGACTCTTAGATGGAACTTGATTTCAGATGACTCTTAGATGGAACTGATGGAACTAACTTTCTGACTGACGGCATGACTTTTTAAAAACTCCAAAAGTCCATGCTTTCAGTCTGCAGCGAATCACTGCGTGGAACCAAACACCCCACCTATGGGCATGCTCCGCCCGTACTTACAGTAACCTGGCAGAAGCTTCAATGTATGCTGCGAGCATGTGCCAACATGGCACTTCTGCTGCTTAGCATACCTAGCCAAGCCTACTTCCCTGGAGACACTGCCCCTGTCACCTAGCCACCTGTCATGCCAAAATGTTCACCTCTCCTCCCTAAAAGTAACACCTTACAATGTAACGAAAATGGGGTTGATCAGCGCCTTTTGTCTGTGTACTGTTTCCTGTAGAGTTTTTTTGTATCTTTTCCCAAGAATTTTGGAGCGTTTACTCTGGAATCTGCTGTTTGAACTCCGGAAAGATTGGTGGAAATAGGGAGATAGTTCAAGGAAAAAGATCGATGCAGCAGCTACTTTACTCCTGGTGTACACTCAGTCTCACCAGCAAAAAGTGAAGTAAAAACCTATTATTGAACTACATAAAACAGATTTATGTAGTCCAATAAAAGTTTTTTAAATCACTTTTTGCTGGTGAGTCTCAGTGTACATCAGGAGTGGCTGCTGCATCAATCTTTTTCCTTCTACTGTGCACTTTGATCGAGACTACGCCATGGAGGGACGCTGATCACCTATTCAGGTGCACAGCAAGGTCAGGAGACAAGAGGGATGGTACTAATTGTGAGTAAAACTTATACTCCACATCGGCAAAAGGACACTGTGTTTATTTGCAGCCGTAAACCTTTACATTTAGATGCGGGTCTGCACTCAGTTGCCCCTATTCTTTCTCCATCTATGCTTAACTCCAGTTTTTGCTTCGCAATATACAATTAACCTCTTGGCAATTCATTGCCATATACTTTTGTGGTGTATATGCTCCCTGTTAAACAGCGCATTAATAAAGGCAGTATGCTCGGCTGGTTAAATGATGCGATTGTTTAGGAGACGGAGGAACATTCTTTTGCACGAGTGGCTGGCTGATGAAGAGAATTACATAGGGCAAGGGAGGGACAGAGCCAGGGACAGTGACAGGGACAGGCACGCGGACATGACAGGGACAGGGAGAGGTACAGGGAGAGGTACAGGGAGAGGGATAGGAGATCAGAGGAGAAGACCGAGGAGACAAGTTGTGGCTCGTCCGCGTGTGTACAGGGAGAGAACCCTGTTAGATGGGATGAGTGAGGAGGAGATAGAAAGTCGCTATCATTTGAGTTCAGCAGCAATCTTATCTCTTTATGAAGAGATAAGGGGAGATTTAGATTTTGTGACAGCCAGAGGTCGTGCAGTCCCTGGGCTTGTTAAAATGCTGTGCTCATTACATTATCTTGCTTCCGCGTCATTCCAGACAACTGTGGGCATAGTGGGCGGGGTCTCGCAATCTACATTCTCGCGGGCCTTACCCAGTTTCTCTATGCACTCAATAGACGCGCTAGGAATTATATTCATTTTCCTAAAGAGCAGACAGAGTGGCAGGAAGTCAGGAATGGCTTTTATACCATAGCCGGGATACCATGTGTGCTGGGTGCAATCGATTGCACCCATGTTGCTTTGATTCCGCCTAGTCAGAGTGAGCATGCTTACCGCAACCGTAACCACTACCATTCCCTGAATGTACAGGTGGTATGTGATGCCACGATGAAGATAATGCTTGTGGTAGCCAAATTCCCTGGTTCCAGTCACGATTCCACTATCCTGAGGAACTCATCAGTCTTCCATGCTTTAGAAGAAGGCCATTTTGGACATGGTTGGCTGCTGGGTGAGTACATATTTGGATGTTGTAACACAAAACTAATTTTTCTTTTGGAATGATTTTATTTTTTAATGTTATCACTAATGTTACCTTATGTGTGCTCCATTGATTATAGGTGACTCAAGATACGTAATTAGGCCGTGGCTCTTGACTCCGGTGCTAAGCCCTCAAACTGAAGCAGAGGAGAGGTACAATGCTGCCCATATATATACGCGATCTGTTATAGAGAGAACATTTGGCCTACTCAAGACCAGATTTAAGTGTCTCGACAGAACTGGTGGGGCTCTTCATTATAAGCCAGTAAAAGTGTCTGATATTATAATTGCCTGTTGCATTTTGCACAATGTGGCACTCAGACATAATGTACATACAGACATAGGTCAGGCTTTGGTAGAGGAGCATCCCACCAATGTACCAGCTGAAAATGAACAAACAGCCAGTGGTGGCCAGACACGCCAGAATGTCATAAATACTTTTTTTTCTTGTAAGTAAATACATATATATTCCTAGTACTACTTTGATATATTCATTATGTTATATTTACACTACATTTGTCTGTTAGGACACAGATGAATATGTTTAGCACACCTTTCTCTTCTGTGTGGACAAAGGCATGTGGCACCGGTATGTTATTATTGCACAGGTTATATAATCCTTCTTCGAATGTAAACTAGTTGTGTGTATGTGAATACAACAAGTGTTACAAACGAGTAATTTCGTTACATTGTGTTGTTGATTATGCAAACACAATACACAGAGTATGGCCATAGTCATTCATTCTTGCAGTATGGTTACATACAATCTTATTGTTACACTGTTACATGTGCATCAATATGATGTGTACACCAGGCAGCTTTTCATTTTTTATGTTACTAAATATACATGGTGTTTCACATGTAACACCAAATAGACACTTTGGTGTGTTGCTTACGTTAATGAAGATGTTATGTGAATGTTTGCAATTTAAGTATTGTTCTATTTTTTTATAGGTATATCTCCTCTATGACTGATGATGGTATGTACAGTATACTGTATGAACTGACATCTTTCATAAGATGTGCCTACCTCTATATACGTACTGCTGCGGCCAAGTTTATTCGAGCATTTGCCCGTTCTTGGCCGCAGCAATAGCCTGGCGCGCGCCCGAGGGTGACGGGCGCGCGCCGAAGCAGCGGAAGAGCGCCCTCCGATCGGGGCACTCTCCCTACCGCTGCCGGGTCCGCCGGGTCCCCCGGAACCCCCTGCCGCCGTCCCGCGATCGCGGGACACCAGGGCTCCCTCGGGGAGCCCTGGATGCGCGTGCAGGGGGCGCAGGCTCCCGAATACGCGTGACCGCGCGTCTATGACGCGCGGCACGCCGAGGGGCGGCCACTAGCAAGCCGGGAAATCTCCCTGCTTACGGATCTGGCCGATGCGCAATAAAGCGTGTCGGTAGTGTATAATTATAGGATGTATAAACCCAACATAGTTGTCAACTAAAAATCTTACATACATCTCTTTTCTCTATCATGTACATGCGTTTACATACTCTTGATGGTTCATGTGCATTGTATGTGAAAATGATTAGTGACATGACATCACATTTAATGTATGTACCCTTAAAAATTCCATTATTGTAATATAGGGGTGGGTGGAGAGAAGGGGATAAATGCTGGTAGTGTTTTGCTTAGAGGAGGTGATTAACCACGGATGCACATGAGTGATCATAACACTCCATACATGAATGCCTGTAATCACACCAATGCTTTGTACATCTTGTATGTTGCAATGTATGTGATTAGTTATGGTATCAATGAATTGTAAATATTATTTTGACATTGTCACATGTGTATGTACTGTCGCGGCCGACTTTATTCTAACACTTACCCGGTCTCGGCCGCGACAGTAACCGGGCGTGCGCCGGGGTGTCCCGTGCGCGCGCCGAAGCCTCGGAGGAGCGGTCCTCCGATCGGGGCTTCCCCTCTCCGGGTCCGCCGGGTCCCCCAGAACCCCCCACCGCCGTCCCCCACATCGCGGGACACCATGGCTCCCTCGGGGAGCCCTGGGCACGCGCGTATGGGGCGCAGGCACCCGATGAAGCGTGACCGCACATCGGTGATGCGCGGCACGCCGAGGGGATTTGGCTAGCAAGCTGGGAAATCTCCCGGCTTGGCGAACTAGCCGAATAAGAATAAATTGTGCCGCCTCTGTATAAGTCACACATGTGTGTTGATGTGACCTACATGTATCAAGTGTCAAACTGTTAACACAAACCAAAATATTTATAACATTTATTAGTAATTTTGCATAATTCATTTCACCCAATGACAATGTTGGTAATATAGTTGGAATGTCATACACGTCAGTTAATCATTATTATGAAGATCATTTACAAATATTGTCAACATATGAACGTAAATCACGTTCACATTTGCATAGGCACACATTTCAAGACCACTGTTTGTGTCTGTATCCATTTGTATATGATGCATGTATAACACCGTCAAATGATAACATCAGGTTTATTATGTTAGCTTATATCATCATACTCACTTTACTCTGTATGTGTTGAACGTTTACTAAACACAGTAAACTATAGTTAGTTTGCTAAATGAAATATACACAGAAACTTATATGTTTACAATATCAGTACCTAATTTTAATAAATTCATGCATTATAGTTGAGTACTACATGTTGACATAATTTTTTTTTTCCACACTCCAAAACTATTAAAACAACATCCCCATGTAACATGATAACTTTTACATGAAATGGCTACTTGGTTTTAAGTCTCCTTTACATACTTTCTACAGTCATACGTCCCATTTTACAATATACTACACAAATGTGTTTGCTGAGTGGGATTGGTTGTTATACAGTATATTAAACAGAGCATGGCATATAATGTTAGTTAAAAATAAAGTACACACATCAAATGTAAAAAATGCACTGTTTAGCAATATAATTATGTTAATTAAGTGGTTATGAAATATAGGCATAACCGGATCACATTTTCTATTGTTTGTTAATATGCGCTACAAGCATTATAAAAATTGTTGCAAATGTAGTATATTAGTCGGTCGCTCCGCCTCACAATCATCTCATATAAAGTTTGACTCTTCTGAAATCATACATTGATCCCATTGATTCTTCCCCAACATCTCTGAAATACAGCAAACACATGATGGTCACAGATGGCACCTTTATATATGTGTAGCCATTACAACACGTTACACATCTCTATATGATTGTGTATATCCACGCGTAATTCACTTATATGTTAGAAGTGCAAGGTTACAAGTAAACATCATTATGTATCCTTTTGTTAATTGCGTTGCAGGCATAACTATGGATATGCTATTTCCGTTGCCTGTATACATAATAATGTGCGCGCACATCTTAATTTGCGCACGTACTTCCCGATTGGGTCAACTAAGTGTTAGCGCATGCGCTAAACAATGTGTACGCTGTGTGTTCAATACATGTTGTTACTAGAATTAAGCATATAATATGTATTTGAAATCCAATGAACGCGAAACTAAATTCGTTCAGAAAACGTACTTCTATAATCTTTTTAAACGGACGTGTGTGGATGGAAACAACGGACGATCACCTAATGAGTGAATGCAATATGTGTGACGTCATGTTAAGGCAGCGTGAAGTGCACGCAAACACTCCTTCCACTGAATTAACATTGGGCTACCGCACTGTGAACGCCCACAAACACAGGCGCGCGCGCATGACACAGTGCAGTGACCGTAACTATAACAAACGGACACAGCCAATAGGCTTTGACGCGTGCACGCCGGTTGGGGGCGGGGCTTACATCCATAATCCTTTTTAAGGACGCCTTGGCACATGACAAGGGTCCCACGTCATATGTGGCCGACCCTCTTTTTTTTTAGATGTTGCATGATAAACAAAGAGGTGTGTGTTACAGTTATGGTAACATGTTGCAATGATATGTTTTAAGATATAGGAAACTAGGTATATTTACTCCGTTAGCAATGTGTACTAAGGTATCTGGTTGTAGTATATTGTAATAGGAAAAAATGTGTTTGTGAACGCTACATGTAATGCTGTCTGCAATGTTACGCTGTATCCACGCATTTAGCGTAGAAATGGTGGATATTTAAAAATGACAACTTTTAACGGTGAGTCAACGCATAACGATTATTATATTTACCATTCTTGTAGAAGTAACAGTTCGTTTGGTTGCAACTGGTCGCTCCAGAAAAACAGTGGATTTTCATCGTTGGTTGAGGCAACCATTGAATCCTGTAGGAGACACATCTCCATGAGGCGCTCATAGGAATCGGCACTGCCCTCTTCAAACGATACGTCCGGAGGTACGTACAGTTCTTGGTTTTGCCATTCAAATGGGTATTGACCAAAAAGGTTGGGAAACACATCATAATAGTTATGTTCCTCTTGCATCTGTGCTTCTGGAATGGAGGGTGCAGATATTGCAGCAGGTATCGATTCAGACGGAACAGTAGTAGCCGATCCATTGCTATTGGTATTAGGAATAAATATGCTATTTATCAGAACATATGTGCCATGTTCCATGGTACAGAGGCGGCACATTTTATTTGAGTGCGGCTAGCTCCGCAAGCCTGGGGATGCCCCGGCATGCTAGCCGCACTCCCTCGGCATGCCGCGCGTCATCGACGTGCGGTCATGCGTCATCGGGAGCCTGCGCCCCCTGCACGCGCGTCCAGGGATCCCCGAGGGAGCCCTGGTGTCCCGCGATGTGGGGGACGGCGGCAGGGGGTTCCGGGGGACCCGGCAGACCCGGCAGCGGGAGGGAGAAAGCCCTGATCGGAGGGCGCTCCTCCGTGTCTTCGGCGTGCGCCCGGCACCCTCTGGCATGAGCCAGGTTACTGCTGCGGCCGAGAACGGGCAAATGCTCGAATAAACTCGGCTGCAGCAGTAAGTATAAATTGTGGTGCAATCTGCCAAAATCCATACCTTTCCTGTAGGTTATCTTGGACACGTTCAAATAACTCATTTGTTGTTAAAGTGAATCGTACAGATGATTTAAAATTTTCTGCATGGCCCGGGTCTTGGTAATATGGATATTTACTTCTGATCAAGTCATAGATTACCCCAACGTTGGCTTTGTGTTGTGCAGTTGAGATGATAGCCTCTGCTATCATAATTTTGAAATGTTTGTGCGGATGCTTGTTCAAAGTTGTCGGTCTGCCATTGCTGCGTCTCAAATAATGTGTGAATCAGGAGTTGAAGTTTTCTTCTGCTGAATGTGAAACTATTTAAATGTTATCTTTTGTGGCTTTTGCCAAGGTCGCTATACAATTTCAATGTTGCACTCCTTTTTTCAAACACCAATTCGAATGTGTAGAAATAATTGGCATTATTGGGGATAAGATATCTATTTCACAGTGAAAGTGTAATTATTTTTCCCGTAATCGTCATTCTCAAAACAAGGGTACGATTTTAATTAAAAAACAATGTGGGTGAGAAAATGTAGTGTTGGCATTATGAAAATACTGCCTACACTGACATAATGAGATATAAACACACCTGCTAATGTTTTTCTCTCTGTGTTTTGTTCCACATTTCAGTGTGTGTATCTTTCTGTCTGGTTAACTCTCTGTC
>WSYH01003534.1:18891-65660 GCA_036426205.1 Ascaphus truei | reverse complement strand
CCCCCCCCCCCACCCCATAACCCTTTTATTTTCTGTACCCCCCTCCCCCCCACTCCCTTCCCCCCCTTATATGTTACTATGTTTTCTGAAAAAATAAAAATATATACGTTAAAAAAAAAAGATAGCTTTGGGCACAGGAGGAGCTCCAACGGTAGTTAAAATTTAGTTTTAGGAGTTTCACCTCTGGCTCTGGCAGGCTTAAATTCATAGCTTCCGATTTGTCACTATTGATTTTGTATCCTGAGATTCTTCAGAAATCTAGGAGTTCTTTTTGGAGGTTGGGGAGGGAGATTTGGGGTTTGGAGAGAGTTAAGATGACATCATCTGCGAATAGGGATATTTTATGCTGCCTGTGCCCAATTTCTATTCCTTGGATGTCTACATTGGTTCGGATTGCCGATGCCAGGGGTTCTTTGGTTAGAGCAAAGAGAAGAGGGGACAGGGGGCACCCCTGCCGAGTTCCGTTTGTGATCTCGAATCTCTGGTTACTGCCCCCTGGTAGTTTTACCATTGCTGACGGGTTTTGGTAGAGTCTACGGACCCCTTCTAGGTATGCGTCTTTGAAGCCAAATTTACGCAAAGTGTGGTCCAAAAATAGCCAATCTATTCTATCGAACGCCTTTTCTGGATCTAAGCTCAAAAGTAGTGCTTTGGTTCCTGTGAGGTGGACATGATCAACAATATTAATTATCTTATGAGTGTTGTCTGAGGCTTGCCTGCCCGCGACAAATCCTACTTGATCAATATTTATGAGTCTCGGTAAGATGGGGTTTAATCTATTCGCCAGTATTTTGCTATATAATTTAAGGTCGGTATTGAGAAGAGAGATTGGACGATAGCTTCCATATTGCATCGGGTCTCTGCCTTCCTTGTGTATAATGGCTAGGTTGGCAAGGGACATTGAGGAGGGGATTTGGTTCCCTTCCATGAAATGGTTAAATGTTTTTAAGAGATGCGTGGATAGTGTGGACAAGAATCTCTTGTAGTAGACATTGGTGAAGCCGTCAGGGCCAGGTGACTTAGTGATTTTTAACGCTTTGACCGCCTCTTCTAGTTCCTCTTTTGAAATCTCAGCGTTGAGGACTGTGTTTTCTTCCTCCGTCAATGTAGGGAGGTGACATTTGTCTAAATATTGTGTTATAGATTCGGATGCTATCGGTTCAGGTCGGCCATTTTTGGATCTTAGGTTATATAGCTCGGTATAATATTTAGTAAATTCTGCTGCGATTTTACTGTCGCTGTATTGTATCTCACCAGACCTATTCTTGAACGCCGTTATTTGGGATCTCTTTTGTATTCCTCTCAGTCTGTTAGCCAAAGGCCTGTCGGCCTTGTTACCCTTGTCATAGTATTGTTGATTGGTCCATTTGAGGGCCTTCTCCACATCTTCTAGCTGGGCTTGTCTAAGTTTTGTTCTGGCTGCTATTAGAGTTTTATATATTTTTTTTGAGGGGTTAGCTTTATGGGTTTGTTCTATTGTTTTAATGTTGTCTGTAAGTTCTCTGATTAGCGTTTGTCGAACTTTTTTTTTATGGGACGCGATGGAAATGAATTTCCCTCTAATGGCTGCCTTATGGGCTTCCCATAGGATTGCCGGGGAGGAAACTGATCCTGCGTAAATAAAGAAGTAGTCCTTAAGTGAGGTTCTGATCTCCCTTTCTATCTCAGGATGGTTCAGTAAAGAGTCATTTAGTCTCCAAGAATAATTTGTTGTTTTTTCGAACGGGACTGACAGGGTCAAGGTGATTGGGGCATGGTCGGACCAAGTGATTGGGCCAATGTCCGAGCCAATGGACGCCTCCAACACATTTTTGGTTACCAGAAAGTAGTCTATTCGGGAATAGGTCTGGTGAGGTGCTGAGTAAAAGGTGTAGTCTCTCTGGCCCTGATGCTGGGATCTCCACATATCCACTAGTGAGAACTCACTTAGTATTCCCCTAAACCTTTTCCCTATGATCTGGGAGTGGGTTGTACGGGGGGGACCCGTTACGGTCGATCTGTCCTCGGTGGGGTTTAGGACCATATTTAGGTCTCCCCCCACTAACATCGATGACAGGTATCCCGGGTCAACGCCCTCAAGAACAGTTTTTAGAAATTCCGTTTGATTCTCGTTAGGGGCGTATACATTAATCAGAGCGATTGCCGAGCCCGCTAGGGAGCCATATACCACTAGAAACCTACCCTCTGGGTCCATTGTTGTTTTGACGTGATTGAATGGGGTGCCTTGTTTGATTAGGACAGCCACACCCCTTTTTTTACTACTAAATGATGCGAAAAAGCACATTAGGAACACTTTTTTGAATACATTTGGGGGGTCTTGTGATGTGAAGTGGGTCTCCTGTAGGAATATGATGTCTCCCCCTGATTTTTTCATGTCCTGGAGGGCCAGCCTCCTTTTCCTATTATTTTGTAGGCCTTTAACATTTAGCGACCGAATCTTAATTGGGGCTGTGGATGTCATTGTGATTTTTTATGGTTCGGGACCTTGGGATCCCTCCTTTCCCACTAGGGGGGATCTTGCTTTTGTGTCTTGGAGTCTCATCGTGCCTTAGCACACATGTAGGATAGGCCCTTTTTCCATGCGGGGTATACAGGGCGTACCAAGGAGGAGGGGGGGAGGGGAGGGAAGGGGGGGAGGGATAAAGATCTGCTGGGACAGGGTCAGCAGATAGAGAGTAGATAAGATTAGGTCCTTTCTAGGTCCTAATGTGGTGCTGCCAGGTCCTTGGGCAACCGGCATTTGGGCTAGCGTGCCCTTCTGGAGTGGTTCCAGTTCCGATGACCGGTGAGCAACAGAGGGGTCCAGACCCTTAGTTGCCTATTTTTAGCACTTTCCCCCCTCTGTTTCCTTGTCTTGGTCCAGTTCTATGTTATATTATGTTTGAAAGAGAGCGGAAGCGAGGGTGAGAGAGGGGAGGGGGGGGGAAGAGTGGGGGAAGAGGAGGGGGGAAGATGGGCGAGGGTTGGGGGAGGAGGAAAGAAGGGGGACGACAGGTTTTTGGGATTGGAATCCGTTTCATATTAGCTCCACAGTTTATAACAGCAGTCAATACCAACATCTACTTTATCACATACAAATATTTGGGAGTCAAGATATCGAGGACCTACCACTCCCTATACCAACATAACTACCCGGCCCTGTTTCGGAAAATCAAACAAGACCTAGATAAATGGGGAGGATATCAGATATCAGGGATCGGGAGAATGATCTCGGTAAAAATGAACATACTCCCTAGATTACTCTATTACTTCCAGACTCTCCCGGGCCACATCCCTGGCTCAGAATTGAAGAACATCCAAAAACTAATTTTCCACTTTATTTGGCAAGGTAAAAAACCCAGAGTCGCCAGAGCGGTTCTACTGGCCTCAAGGGGGAGAGGAGGACTTGGAGTCCCAGACATCACAAGATACTACCAAGCCACCCAATTGCGACAGGTAGTAGTCTGGAACGCTAATCCAAACCAATACTGCAGGCTAGATATAGAAACACAATATGCCGGGACGCCTTCACTGCCGGCTTGCCTTTGGTCCCTGAGCATGGAAGATATGCAGAATATTAAATTCAAATTAGGTCCGATGAGACACACATGGGAGACCTGGACGAAATGCAAACTCAAATTTAAGCTCACAGTACCTCATTCTCAACTTACACCAATTCATCAAAATCCGAAATTCCCACCTGACTGTGAGCCCAGGCAATTCGATCAATTTAAAACAAAAAACATCAGAGTAGTTGCCGACCTCCTGAGCTTTGGACAGTTCCTGAGTTACCAAAGCTTACAAACCAAATATGAAATAGTAGGGATGAACGTCTTCAAGTACCTACAAATCCGACACTTTATTCAAACATTATCCCCAACGTTGGAATTTGCCCCTCTCACTGGTTTCGAGCGGCTTTGTAGAGAAACAGCCCACCAGAAAGGTCTTATAACACAAATTTATGCAGAACTGGAGAGGGCAATAGAAGCCCCCACACACGATTACATGGGCAGCAGAATTGAATATAGTTATAGACCGAGAGGACTGGGAAAGTATTTGGGAAACAGCCTCAGGAACTTCCATATGTACCACAATCAAAGAAAATATATATAAAATATTGTTCCGTTGATATCTTACCCCAGTTAGAATAAATCAAATCTACCCCCTGGCTTCCGATCTATGTTGGAGAGGCTGCGGTCAAAAGGGGGACATGGCCCACATCTGGTGGTCATGTCCGGAAATTCAGAAACATTAGTGTGAAATAATCTTGGCAGTGTGGTCATGGAGCGCGGATTTGTACTGATCTCCATCTCCTTGGATCTATGCGGAAGGTGCCGTTGTTAAGCCGATACGACATACCGGGCGGGAGATATCTGTAATCTCTCTTCATAAGAGTGTCTCTACTTGAGATTGTTCTGGCGACCTTGAGGCCCAATTTAATCACTAACGTGTTCGTACTCACTTGCACTACCTATGATAACTTCACGTGCCCTTCTTCAGTCAATGCCTCAGTTCGGACTCAGATCTTATCAGAGGCTGCTTGGGAGCCTTTCATCCGCCACAGAATGACTCCCTGTCACGTACTTTTTCTCTGCGGTTGGGATGCTTCGACATGCTCGTTGTCCCTTCCCCGCCGAAGGGGGTGCACCGGCAAGGCCTCCGTGTGTTAGCGGTTCGCTTTGCCAGGGTAGGATATCAGTTAGCCTCGGATCCCCCATTACCCGCTATTCCTATGTCTCAGTCTGCTCTCCCTGTTTGCCAATCCACCTTGATACAACCCTGGGAACCGTGCTCCACGCTGGAATTGTCGGACCACTAGCACCCTTCCTGGTGCGTCCCACTTCTTTCCTCTCCTAGTCACGGGGCTGATCTGCCGTTTCTGTCTCTTCCCGCTCGCTAGTCGTCACCCCGGCACGTCTGTTGGCTGCTATTTGTTCTGTTTCATCCGGCAGGAAGCTTTGTCCGTTCGGCCTTGGTTGTCTTCTCCCCGTGGCCACCCGAGTCAGCAAACTAAAACACACATTATCATGACAATAAAAGAGAGCCTAGAACCTTCTATCTATTGTCTACTAAGAGGTTTCTGGAGGACTAACTATTTGAATAAATGATGTCTCATCCTTTTTATTGCAAAGGACCACCGCCACTTTCTCTACAGACTGGGACTCATTGATAGGCCCCAACAGTACAACTAAGCCCCGTAAAAACAACCTCAAAGGATCAGATCGATTATTCTTATATTAACACGATATTACCCCAAACGACGTGTGGGAAATTGACATATAGTAGGACCGAAGAAATAGCGTCGGGGGGTGGGCAGGAAGGAGTGACCGCGTTGGGGAGTGAGAGGGGTGGTTTGAGGGGGAGGGGTGTTGGGGGTAGGGGCTTGGCGGGAAGTGTGTGAGGTGGGGTTAGACGATAAAATGAAAAGTGTAGGTCATTATAAGTGGAGGCGGAGGGTGAGAAGGGGCTGTTACGCAGGGAGGGGTGAATCAGGTGATGGATGGGGGATGGGCAGCGGGGAAACGCGGGAGAATGATAGACGGGTATGCGTCAGGGGGGAGCTCGGACTTTGCCAGGAATGGTTGCCCCCTTCGGCGGCCTTCGCGTACTTCCCATGTTCCCCCCACCCCCCCCCCACCACCCGGGGGGGCCCGGAGGGAACTCATTTCGTTTATCGTTGGTGCTAGTTTCTGTTTGATTCTCATTTGGCTTTAGGGCAAGTGATGCATATGCTTGCCTCGTGCTCAGCTAAGCCCGTCTCTCGCGACCCTGGTGAAGAGGGTGGTTGGCGCAACCTTGTCACCATACGTTAGTGGGGGGAGATGGGGTGTTTTGTGGGCTCCCCCGTCGTTGGTGGCAATCGGTTCTTTACGTCTGCTTCTTCTTAAGTAGGGGGGAGTATCGGACCTTCCCTCGCGGGGGGGGGGACCGCCCGACCGAGCCCTGTCCCGCCCGTCCTTTGCTTCGTGCGGGAGCGTAGGCGCCCGGGCTTTTTTATTCTTCCTGCGTTGCTAGATAGGTGCCAGGTGTGCCCTCTCTACTGCGCCGGTCTGCCTAATAAAAAATTTGAAACAAAAAAAAGATACTTTGGGCAGTCTATAATGTGGCTTCCAATTATTCCCAGTTGGAGTCCTGAATTTTAATAATCACTGATGTAACATAGCAGAAACTTTGTTCCAGTACAGCAGCAATAAGTCCAGGAGTGAAGGGGTTAATAAACACAACCAAACCACAGGACTTTTAAAAAAAAACCAAGCTGCATTCTGCTTGCGCTTGCAAGCAAGGACCAATTCTTTTGTTTCAAAGACAATTTCTTCATTCCTTCCTGATTCCCGTGAATGTTTTTTTCAAGTTATTCTGCAGATGTTGTGTGTGTTTGTCTATTACTGGAAATAAATCACAATTTATTTTGCAACTTGTTCTGTTCAATCAAGTCCCCAGAAATATAAATGTGTTAGAAAGGTTGAATGTCATCATATCGTGACAGTCACAAACCCCGTTTCAGTGTCACACACCCCGTGTCACAACCCGTGTCAGTGTCACCCCGCCTGTCAGTGTCACACCCCGTGTCAAGTGTCAACACAATCACCCCAAAAGCCCCGTGTCATTGTCCAGAGTCCACCCGAACCGTGTGCAGTTACCACACCCCCTCAGTGTCACACACACCCGCTCAGTGTCACCACCCCCGGCATCGCTGCCCTCACCCGTGTCAGTGTCCACACGCCGCTCTGTCAGTGGTGTCACACAACCCCGTGTCAGTGTCACACACCTGTCGTCATGTCACACACCCCGTGCATCTGTCACACAACCCCGTCAGTGTCACATACCCCCTGGTCAGTGTCACACACCCCGCTTCATGTCCACAACCTTCAGACCCCGCTGTCATTGTCACACAACCCCCCACTGTGTTCACCGACCGTGTAGGCCACCACGCGTGTCAGTGTCACACACGCCCGGTGTCAGTGTCAAAACAACCCTGCCGTGTTCACCACGTGTCGTTTCACCCACCCCGCGTCTGTCACACCCCGCTTCGTGTCACACCCGCTGTGTCACAACCCACCCGTTCGTCACAACGCCGCGTTTTCAGTTTCCACACCCAGGTCAGTGTCACACAGCCACCGCATTCCATGTCACAACCCCCGCGTCATGTCACATACCCCGTTTCAGTGTCACCACCCCGTTGTTCAGTGTCCAACCCCCCCCGTGTCCGTGTCACACACCCCGGTCGTGTCACACACACCCCCCCTCCCCCCATGTCATAGTCCCACAACGCCCGTGATCAGTTGTCACACACGCCCGTGTCAGTGTCACACAGCGCCACCCCCCCCCGGTCAGTTGTCCACAGCAACCCCACGTTTCCTTGTCACCCAACCCACCGTCGCGGTCATCAGATACCCCCGCATTGCTCGGGGCCGTTCGCCTCCTTACGGTCGATACTACGGTCCCGTTTTTGTTGGCAGCAATCACCTTATAGTACCTGGACAACCTCGGTAAGCCAACAGTAAAAATTAGTGTCCTTCATTCGGTCACATACACGTGTCTTCTATTTTTTTGTGCGTGGCAGCCGGCCTGGGAAGAAGTGTCTCCCCCATCTAAACAACCATTAACAAAAATATACAAAGACTATGGAAATTTGAGACTGATCATCTGTGTTGAAAATGGACCAACCCCCCCACTTTTCTACTCCATGTGACCTCATTGCTGACCCACACAGTACACTAACCCTAAAACACCTCAAAGGAGCAAAAAAGCGTAGGAGTCCCGGGATAGAATGGTCAATTCGCACTCCATACTGGAAAACTTGAGGAGAGGGAGTGCCTGGTCAAAAAACCCCCGCGCCCCCGATCCCCCCTGTCGCCCCCCCCCGGTGGTGCCTCCACCCCCCGGACCCCCCTCCACCCCCCGGCTCCCCCCGCCCTTCGTTAACACCCTCTTTTTTCTGTTTCTACCTCTCCACCACAGGCTCATGCCCCATGTGGTCGCCAAGATTGTAGGGTCAGGGGAGCCTTGAGGCTTTTTCCTGACAAAGAGAGGAGGGGCTGGGGGGGAAGGGATACAAAGGTTGGCCGTTAGAGGAGGGGAGAGGCAGGGAGAAGGGGGAGGGGAAAGGGTCCGAGGAAGGCGGTGCGGACTGGAAGAAAGCAAGGGATTGGATTTAGCAAAGGAAGGTGGGTGGGAGGGTGTGCTGGGGGTAAGGAAGAATGGGTGAGGCGGTCAAGAGTGACAATAAGTGGGGGGGGGTAGAGAAGGGGTGGAATTGGTAGCAGAGTAGAAGGATGTGAGAGGGAAGAGGGGGGAGGCAAGAGAGGGGGAGGTGGAAGGGTATGAAAGAGGTGGGAACGGAGATACCTAAAGGTGGGAGGGTACAGGAGAGAATTTAGGAGTCGTGTTGAAAGGGATTTGTGAGGCAGGGAAAAGGAGGACATGTGCAAGCAAGGTGTATGGGGGTGGGGAGGAGTAGCGGGCGGGGAGGTCTAAAGGTGATGTAGAGGAGAAGGAGAGGTTGATTGGCTAGGACATGGTGTGCAAGTAAGAGGTCTTAGCGGACGGTTGATTGGGGGAGTGGTGGGGGGAAATAGTGAGGGGCATACAGGGCAGGAACAGCGCCGCCCCCTACCAGCCCTTTGCCGCTCAACAGTATGATAAAACTTGGTTGGCCTAAATATTTTCTGTATTATGTAATAAATGTACTAATGCCTAATAAAAAATTTGAAACAAAAAAAAGATAGCTTTGGCAGTCATAAATGTGGCTTCCAATTATTCCCAGTGTATTCCTGAATTTTTAATCCATGATGTAAAGACCAAGACTTTGTTCCAGTACAGCAGCAATAAGTCCAGGAGTGAAGGGTTAATAACCACATAACCACAGGACTTTTAAAACCAGGCTGCATTTCTTGCGCTTGCAAGCAGAGGACAATTTCTTTTGTTTCAAAGGACAATTTCTTTCATTCCCTGTTCCCGTGAATGTTGTTTTTCAAGTGTATTCTGCAGATGTTGTGTTTGTTTGTCATTAAGGATAAATCACAATTATTTTGCAACTTGTTCTGTTCAATCAAGTACCCAGAAATATAAATGTGTTGATAAAAGTTGATGTCATCGTGACAGTCACAAACCCCGTGTCAGTGTCACACCCCGTGTCAGTGTCACACCCCGCGTCAGTGTCACACCCCGTGTCAGTGTCACAACCCGTGTCAGTGTCACACCCCGTGTCAGTGTCACACACCCCGTGTCAGTGTCACACACCCCAGTTCAGTGTCACACCACCCCGGTCAGTGTCACAAGCACCCCTGTCAGTGTACACACCCCTTAGTCCACCCTGTCAGTGTCACACACCCCGCGTCAGTGTCACACACACCCCGCGTCAGTGTCACACCCATGTCAGCCAGTGTCACACACCCCCCCGCGTCAGTGTCAACACACCCATGTCAGTGTCACACCCCCCGTGTCAGTGTCACACACCCCGTGTCAGTGTCACACCCTTGTCAATTTCACCCCCAGTGTCAGTGTCACAACCCCGTGTCAGTGTCACACCCCCGTGTCAGTGTCAACACACCCGCATCATTGTCATACCCCGCGTCAGTGTCACACCCCCGTGTCAGTGTCACACCCCTGTTCCAGCCCCCACCACCCTTCAGTGTCAACCCCCCGTGTCATGTCACACCCCCGTGTCCAGTGTCCACACCCCGCGTCAGTGTCACACCCCGTGTCAGTGTCACAACCCGTGTCAGTGTCACACACCCCGTGTCAGTGTCACACACCCCGCGTCAGTGTCACACACCCCGCGTCAGTGTCACACCCAGTGTCAGTGTCACACACCCCGCGTCAGTGTCACACACCCCATGTCAGTGTCACACCCCGTGTCAGTGTCACACCCCCCGCGTCAGTGCCAGGGCTAGGGGGGTACCGCAGAGGATTCTGTCCCCAGGGCAGCCAAGGGTAGCTACCGGGAGGAAGGGCAGCACAGTGGAGGGGAGAGGAGTGATGCTGGCCCTAGCAGCAGTGGTGGTAGCAGGTGCTTGGTTCCTGGCCTTCAGTTTTGAGAGGGCAGGAGCAGAGCACCTGGGTACCAGGAACCCCAGTACAGGATACTGGGTGATTGCCTTGTCCCAGGGGGCACACGAGAGGGTAGGAGTCAGCACCCCAGGTGGTTTCTGGAATCCAGAAGTGATGCCACTCTGGGTGGGGACTGCCCTAGAACCAGGGAGGAGAGGCAAGGGTATAGCGGAGCAGCTACAGGTGGGCACAGGGCCAGGGCAGGTAGGGTCCCTACAGCATAGCGACATAGCTCTTTCCCAGACTTGGTTGACAGGAAAGCGACGGTCTGTGCTTGATAGCTGGTCTCTCGCTGGTGCAGAGACATGCCAGTCTCTGGGCAGTATGCAGCCTGGTCTGCAGAGGTGCCCCTTCACGATGGGCTTGGTTCACCAGGCACTGGGTGGGGGGCAGAGGGTGGCAAAGGAGAATGCCCGGCGGCCACGTTGGAGCCCTGCTCAGCAGGATCTGGACTTCACTATCCAATGTGGCCAGGACAATGTACTGGACAATGCCGATGGACAATTTTGCCAGGCCAACCCCTCAGGACTTATCAAGTGCTTCAAGGATGCCAGTGGTGTCCCAGTGCCAGGGTGGGCATCTGGGTCACAAGGCACCCATTGAGAGGGGAGGTGTCATGGGAGAGGGGGTTTGGTCCGGTATTAAAGGGGTTACACCCCATTTGGCCACCCCCTGCTCTCACTCGGGAAGCAAAGGAGTTAACTGGACTGTGGTCCAGTAATGTGTTTTTATCTTGCTTCAGCATCCCAATGTATATTCCCCTGTAAAAATGTATTGTTTCTGTTCCAGTGTTTGCACCAACACATACACTGGGATTGATGCGGGAGGGAAAGGGTTAAGGTTAACTTAGTGTTTATAGCTCTTTGCAAAATGGTGCCTGAAAAGGCAGGAACATGGAACAGAGTCCCATAGGTCGCCATTTGAGCTCCATTCATTTCAATGGCGGATCTAGCGGTTTTGGACCTGTTTCCCTCAAAGACCAGCAGGTGGCGTCCGAGAGGAGGAGCGGCGGTTTCCCATTGTAAGTCAATGGGGCCATTGACTTCAATGGAGATTCCTCGACGTCGACCTCCAGGAACAGGTTGTAGCCATCCAAACCACAGAAGAGGACACCATGTCTTTGAAAAGAGCTTTATCACTGAGTTCAAGGTCAACGACAAGTGGCGTGGGAAACTTAGGTTCTAGGGCACCTGGGAATAAAATTCTTTTTGCCCCTAGCCCATAGGAGCCCCCACACACGACCCTCATCGGGTCCGGGAATGAGGGACCCCCGTAAAGGGTCGTACTCATGAACAAGGGTCGCACCATTGACTTTAATGGCGGAGCGGAGGTCCCATTGAATCCAATGGCGGCGCTCGCCCATGCATTGTCTATGGCGGCGCCGGCCATTGATTCCAATGGGGAAAAGCCGCGTGGCGTTAAAACGGCTAAGTCCGAAATGGTAAAAAGTGTAAGCCCATATCTCCGGTTCTGGAAGGACCAGAGGGCTGGGAGTTGGGTCGCATGCAGCCACGGTTCCGGCTTGAATGCATGTCCATTTCCAGCCCTCTCCGAACAACCAGACGGAGTGTGGGCAAATGTAAAGATTTGTGTTTTTTTCATAGACTTCAATGGCGGAGTTTCCCCATTGAAAGTCTATGGCGGCGGAACCCATTGACTTCAACGGCGGAGTCGCTCCATTGAACGCATATGGCGGCGGAGCCCATTGATTTCAATGGGGAAAGAGTGAAAAGCAGAGATTCATTTTTAAAGGGAAGAATCCTGTATTTAAAAAGTGTTTTAAACTGCATTGGTGTATCTCCGGTTCTGGGGGTCGCAGAGGGCTGAAACTTGGCCACCATGGAGAGTCACTCCCGGCCGGAAGAACTGGCAAGTATCAGCCCACTGGGCCCAACAGAACCGATTATTTTAATATGTGAAGATATTAAACTGAATGGTATTTTGGGTCTGGTATCAGAACGCAGAGGCATCTGCTATGTTAATAGGTCAGGATGGCAGACAAGTTGTCTAGCATAAGCCCTCTGATCAAAGGTTGACCGCTCTGATTGTATACAATAGGGCGGAGGAACAAAGGGCCTGAGTGGTCTGTAAGTGTCATAATTCACACTTGCAGATAAGGGAGTTCCTAACTTCAAAGGACTCTGCTAGCCAGCCAGGCGCCCTAAGGTTAAGGGATAGGACTGAGATTGTATATAAACAAGGCTCAGCCTATGCCCATTGTCTTTGTGTCATTTCGAGATTGCTGCATGAATTGCTAATCAAGATTCCTGATTATTTCATCATTCCAACCCTAAGTAAGTGTATATTTTGTCTGTTATTTGTATATCTTGTGTGTTCACCTTTTTCTTTTATTTCAATTTTTTTATTGTTTTTTTGAGAGAATGACCTCATATAACAGGTTTTAACATACATCTGTTACAACTTCACCGTGTATAAAAAGAAAAAATATTAAACATTATATTACAACATAAATAATACTCTTGTTGTCTTCTTTTCTTATAAATTAACTTACATCCGTTGAATTGTACAAAACATTTGTTATACTTTTTTTTTTTTTTCTCCTTTTGAAATTTTAACAACCTATTGAGGAAGCAGCCGCTTCCGGTCATCTCTCTCGGAGAAAATCAAGGATAGAGGAGAAAAAAGCAAGAAAGAAGAGAAAGGGGGGGACGGGAAATGAGAGGAGGGGGGGGCGTGGCCCATTAACTCCAGTCTTGTATAGTCCCTATGTTTTATTGTTAATTGTCTGGCCATACTGACCAAACCTTATGGAATTTATCAACCTTTTGACCCTGCTGTGCCAAGAGGAGTTCCATTAGTCTTATTTCCCTGACACGTCTCAGTACTGTCTGCTTGGAGGGGGCGTTTATTTTTTTCCATGCCGCGGCTACCGAGCAGCGAGCTGCTGTGAGGACGTGGCTTATCATTTTGTTCTCTTGGGGTTGTAGATCCTCCATTGGTTTAGCCAGCACCAGGACCAGCGGGTCCACCTCTATGTCTAACCCCAGGAGCTCTCGTATCATTGTTTGTATCATGCTCCAGAACCCCTGAATTTTTGGGCAATTCCACCAGATATGAGCCATGTCTCCTTTTTGTCCACATCCTCTCCAACACAAATCTGAGGACCCGGGGAAAATCTGGCTCAGCCTATTTGGGGTTAGGTACCAATGGAACATAATTTTGTATATGTTTTCTTTTATAGTTGTGCAGATTGATGTTTTAGAGGCCGCTTCCCAGATATCCTCCCAGTCACCTTTATCTAATTGTAGATTTAAGTCCTCTGCCCATTTTAGCATGTAGCTGTGCTTAGATTGTGCCGCGGCTGACGCCAGGCCCAGATATACCTCAGAAATCAGACCTTTGCAATAATAGCCTCTTCTGCATAATCTCTCAAATTTTGTCATAGCTGCAAACGCTGCGTCTTTTGAGACTGTTTGTAGGTAATGTCGAATTTGTAAATAACCAAACACTGGTAAATTTGTAATTTTATGCTTTTTCTCCAACTCTGGGAGTGCAAGAATCTTATTTTTGGCTACATAGTCATCAGCCATTACCAACCTTAGCTCTTTATATTTACTAAGTCCCTTTGGGAGGCAGCCTGGGATAAACTCAGGGTTGCTAAATATGGGGGTCATTAGAGTGGGGGACGATGCCAAATTATATTTCTCCTTATTTCTTGACCATATCCTCCATGTACACCTCATTGCTCCCAGTTTTAATTTATCTGCTAGGCTCTCCCTCCCTCCCCCGGTCCAAAGGGTTGCCGGCAGAGAGGGGGGTCCTGCATAGGTAGACTCAATCCCCAGCCAGCAACTTGTAGTTGGGTCATTGTTCCACATTTTTACATGTTTTAGTTCGGCCGCCAAATAGTATTTAGTGATATCCGGGACTCCCAGACCTCCGCAATCTTTTGGAGCTAGCAAAATTGTTCTAGCAACCCTTGGTCTTTTGTTTTTCCAGATGAATTGAAAAATTCTATTCTGGATATTTTTAAGTTCTGCTAATGGAATGTCTATTGGAAGCGTCTGGAAATAATATAGGAGTCTTGGCAGGATATTCATTTTAACTGTGGCTATTCTTCCTAGCCAAGAGATCTGATATTCGTTCCAGCTCTGAAGATCTTTTCTAATCTTTTCAAAGAGAGGGGGATAATTGTGTTGGTATAGGGTCTTAAAAGAGCTCGTTATCTGTATTCCCAGATACTTTATTTTTATCGAGCTCCATTTATAATTAAAGTTTGCCTGTAGCAACTTAACTTCTGGTGCTGTTAATGAAAGATTCAGAGCCTCCGACTTGTCCGTGTTAATTTTATATCCCGAAATTTTACTAAATTGGTCTAATTGGGACTGTAAGTTTGGGAGGGACGTCAGTGGGTTGGACAGGGTTAGGATAATGTCGTCGGCAAACAGGGATATTTTGTAAATTGTCTCTCCAATTTTGATACCTTTGATATTCTTTTCGTCCCTAATTGTCGCTGCCAGGGGTTCTATGGAGAGGGCGAATAGAAGCGGAGATAAGGGGCATCCTTGTCGGGTACCATTAGTGATTTTTATGGGGCTTGAGTCTCCTCCTGGGAGTTTCACAACTGCTGTGGGAGTTTTGTATAGGGCTCTGATCCCCTCTAAGTATTGGCCCCTAAATCCAAATTTGATCAAAGTTTGATCTAAAAAGTCCCACCGTATCCTGTCAAATGCTTTCTCTGCATCTAGACTCAACAGGATAGCCTTTGTATTTGAGAGGTGTACATGGTCTATAAGGTTGATAATTTTTCTGGTATTATCAGAGGCCTGTCTTCCCGAGACAAACCCGACTTGATCTATACGAATTAGACTGGGCAATATTGGGGTGAGTCAGTTTGCCAAGATTTTGCTAAAGAGTTTTAGATCCGAATTAAGGAGGGCTATGGGGCGATAGTTACCGCATTGTAATGGATCTCTCCCTTCCTTGTGTATGATTGCTAGGTTTGCTTTAGACATTGTTGTCGGAATATCTGCTCCCCATAGGAACGAATTAAACATATCCAGCATATATGGGGCTAGTACCTTCTTAAATTTTTTGTAGTACTGGTTTGAAAAGCCATCCGAGCCCGGCGTTTTACTAGCTTTTAATTGAGCAATGGCTTCTAGAAGTTCTTCCCGTGTTATATCCTTATTTAGTTCTAAATGGTTTTCTTCTGTAAGTTCTGGAAGTTTACACTTCCCCAGGTATTCAGAGATAGCCTCCGATCCCGATAATCTATTCTTTGGGAAGTTTAAATTGTATAATTTAAGATAGAATTCCGAGAATTCTTTTGCTATTTGCTTCTCGTTGTATGTTTTTGTTCCTAAACTAGTTTGAATAGCTGTGATTTGCGTTTTGGTTCTCAGTCCTCTAAGTTTGGATGCCAATAGTCGATCGGCTTTGTTACCTTTATCATAATATTTTTGCTTGGTCCACCTTAACGCCCTCTCCACTTCATCTAGTTGTGTCTGCTTCAATTCAGATCTAGTTTTATCTAGTACTTTGAATAATTTTTTTGAGGGGTTATTTTTATGTTTCTGTTCCAAAAGCTGCACTTTTTCCGTTAATTCATTGTATAATTTTTGCTTAGCTTTTTTCTTATACGATGCTATGGAAATAATAGTCCCTCTTATTGTAGCCTTATGGGCTTCCCATAGCATTGCTGGTGACTCTACGGAGCCCTTATTAAACAAAAACTCAGAGAATATTTTACGCTGAATGTCTATTTCTACATCCATTTGGTTCAACATAGAATCGTTTAATTTCCAATTATATTGAGTGCTTTTACTGAAGGGGAGAGAAAATACTAGTGAGACCGGAGCGTGGTCCGACCATGATATTGACCCTAAGTCTGACTGGTGTGTTCACCCTTTTCAAGGAATAAATTATATTTATCATATCTCAGCCGTGTTCAGTTCCACCCAGGTATTTTGGTGTATAATACAGCCTCTCATAAGTTCCCGTGACATCCTCCCCGGTGCTTTTGCTCTCTGCCAGGAGAGTTCCGTGACTTCTTGTACCTCTCTGGGCTTTTCCTCCCCGGTGCTTCTGCTCTCTGCCAGGAGGGTTCAGTGACTGCTTGTACCTCTCTGGGCTTTTCCTCCCCGGTGCTTTTGCTCTCTGCCAGGAGAGTTCAGTGACTGCTTGTACCTCTCTGGGCTTTTCCTCCCGTGTGCTTTTGCTCTCTGCCAGGAGGTTCCGTGACTGCTTGTACCTCTCTGGGCTTTTCCTCCCTCCGGTCTTTTGCTCTCTGCCAGGAGGGTCCGTGACTGCTTGTACCTCTCTGGGCTTTTCCTCCCCGTGCTTTTGCTCTCTGCCAGGAGGTTCCGTGACTGCTTGTACCTCTCTGGGCTTTTCCTCCCCGGTGCTTCTGCTCTCTGCCAGGAAAGTTCGGTGACTGCTTGTACCTCTCTGGGCTTTTCCTCCCCGGTGCTTTTGCTCTCTGCCAGGAGGGTTCCGTGACTGCTTGTACCTCCCTGGGCTTTTGTTGAAAGTCCTTAAACCCGAGCTTATGGAGGAACTCGTCTCCTTCCTCAATCTCTCTCATTGACACCGTCTTCACGTTCCTAACCACCAGCAGGCTGAACGGGAAGGTCCAGCGGTACCGGACCACGTTGTCCCTGAGGATTTTGGTGATTTGGTTGCAAGGTTCTCTGCCGTAGCAGTGTAGCTGGGGACGGATCTTGAAAGATCTGCATTTTTGCCCCCTCGAACTAAATGGAGGGCTGGTTCCTTAACTGCAGCATGATCTTTTCCCTGGTCTTATAATAATGCAATCTTATAATTGCATCTCGGGGTTGCTCTGACTGGAGGGGTTTGGCTCTGAGTGCCCTGTGGCACCGGTCCATGAGGAGTTTCTCTTTGGGGGTCTCCGGTAAGGATTCCGCCAGCCACCTTGCCACAAAGTCTTCCAGCTCCATAACCGATTCCGGGATCCCCCTGTCACGCCTGTATGCCCGCAGACCTGGCAAGACCCCAGAACTGAGGTGGGAATGGTATTACACCACACACCCACAGCAGTGGGAGCAAGCCCGGAGTGTGGTATAGCGTTGCTGGGCCTGTAGAGAGAGTTGTTAGTTATACTTGCAACGTCTGTTGGTGTAGGCGTAAGAATGGTCGTGTCCGTGTGCCAATGTCCAGGGGTGTGACGGGAGACGCGCTTAATAACACATTTATATTTCGTGGGTCCTGATTGAGCAGAACAGGTTGAGCAAAATAAATTGAGATTTATTCCCTTGATAGGCAAACACACAACAACTGCAGAAGTAAACGTAATAATTACACTCACGGGTAGAGAAACAGAGGATAATGTCCAGAAAGGTGCCAAGCACCAGAAGATTGTCCTTTAAAATGTAGTCCATTTGCAAATTGCCAAATAAATAGCCAGTCCAATCCTTCTGTGAATGTGCAAAGTCTTTTCTGGTTCTCTGGGATTTGCTGGATCCCCAGGGCTAACGAAATCCTGAAGCAGGGCAAGTTTCCTTGTTGCGATGTTTTTTTAACCCCTTGCATTCTGGAATCGTAGCCGCTGTACTTAGGTCTTATCTGCTTGAAGAAATCAGGTAACAACAGCAACAACAGCAACACAGCAACAACAACGGAACAACAACAACACAGGAATAACCCAGGAATGAGGGTTACAGGCCTTTTTAAGGACAAGGACCTGTGAAGGGTTACATTAGCCTCATCCTCCTATCAGAACCTGCCATGTCACATGGGCAAATCCTACAGCCAGCTCAGGTAACTCTGAGCATGCGCAGTAAGCAGCTTGGTAGCACTGCTAAGTAAAAAGGGGCCACTCATTTCTGGGGACGCAACGTCTGGAGTTTGGTCCCAAGGTGTGAAATATCTAGGATGAGTAACAGGATCTGCTACTCAGAAACATCCTGATTAAGTGACACTTTATGAATCTGGGGTCTTTTGATATGCAACTTCCAGAGAGACTTACAGCTGTGGGCCTAGCAGGCTAGCTTTGAAGCTTGCATAGGCAAGTAACCCAGCTCATAGGTGTCAAAACATTTGGTTCTGGTATGCAAAACAAAGACAGGCAGAAAAAAAAACAGCATCCTGCCGGTACATATTAACTGCACCAGAAAGGCACTTCATCAAAAATATATGTTTCCCTTATTAGAAAAGTTATATTTTTAATATGTGTGTACTTGGGGGATTACACTGAGGTGGCACCCCGAAAATCAGGGTGCTGGCTCACTCCGTTCCTAAATTAGCAGTCTTAAAAGGGGAACAGCATATAATATTAACCCCTTCATCCCCAATACGAAATAGGGGTAACCAGCCGAGCCCACTGCCTTTATTAATGCGCTGATTACCCCCCATTTTCGCACAAGGGGTCCAGAGGGTAGAGTCGTCAGGGTACAGAGCCAGGTCCAAGGATGCCAGAGGTAAGATATGTAGAGTCCGTAGCAAGGTTCAAAGGGGTACAGAGAGCAGAGTAGTCCAGGACAAGCAGAGGTCAAAAGCCAGGGAAATCCAAGGTAAACACAGGAGCAGGATACAGCAGGAACACAGAGGGAGCACAGCATAGGTCAGCACACACAGGGAAACAGGAACTATGCAGAGCGGCGATAGAGAGGACAGACAGGGATTATAAAGGGAGACACACCAATAGAAGAGAGGGGAGGAGCAGAGAGAGAAGTGGGAGACAACAGAGATAGGTCAGGGAGAGAAGAGGAGGAGACAGAAGGGGCAGTCAGGGGAATGGCCTGCAGTGTTTGGGAGGAGGAGTCAGGAACGTGACAGGCCCTATAAGAGGAGCGTGTGCGCACGCCCTCTGTAAGTTGAGGGTGAGCACGCACAGGCTGCGACAGGGAGATGGCCTGCAGGGACTGAGAGGAGGGAGCAGAAGGGCGACAGAGCCCAGAGGAGGAGCGTGTGCGCGCGCCCTCTGCAAGCTGAGGGAGCGCGCGCACAGGCCGCGTCACCAGGCGCGCTGAGCGCCGCGGGCACCCCGCTGGAGGGAGGCAGAGGAGTGGACGGAGCAGCCAGAGAAGGTGAGGTACTGGCCGTGGGCACAGCGGGAGTCAGGGAGCGGGGAGCGTCACTGCAGGGACTCGGAGACCGCACGGGCGCGGGAGACCTGCGGGGCATGCGCTGAGGTAGTGTGAGAGAGGTAGACGGAACGGGACAGGAGTGGGGAAGGGTAGAGGGATTGGCAGGAGATGGGACAGAGGGAAAAGAAGGGGAAGGAATCCCCTGAATCGTCACAGTATCCCCCCTTGAGGATCGATCTCTGAGCGATCCAACCACGGCTTGAGGGGGAATTTTTGGTGGAATTGAAGTAGTAGTCTTGGGGCATGGATATGACGTGCAGGTACCCTTGAACGTTCTTCTGGGCCGTAGCCCTTCGAGTGGACCAGGAATTGGAGTTTATTTTTGGACCAGCGGGAATCAATACGTGATTGGACCTCATACTCCTGTTGTCCTAGGGTGGAGACTGGATCGGGTTTCCAAGAGGGGCAGGGAAATAAGGACTAGGTACGAAAGATTTAAGAAGGGAAGCGTGGAAAACGGAATCTTCATAGTAGGAGGAAGGTCGAGACGGTAAGCCACAGGATTAATTTTCTCCAAAATTTTGAATGGACTAAGGAATCTCGGAGATAGTTTAGGCGATGGTGTTTTCAGCCTAATATTTTTTGAGGATAACCACACCCGGTCGCCAGGTTTGAAGGAAGGCCAAGGTTGACGATGACGATCTGCCTTGGACTTTTGTTTGGCAACCGCAGATTGTAAAGACTTGAGGATCCTTTTTCAAGATTCTTGGAGATTGACAACATGAGAGTCGGCCGCAGGAATGCCCGAAGGGGAGGGCGAGAGAGGAAGGCTACTGGGGTGGAAACTGAAGTTGATGAAAAAGGGGGACTCCTGAGTAGACTCGTTTTTTCAGAGAATTTATAGCAAATTCGGCCCATGGTAAAAGGTCCACCCAGTTGTCTTGTGAGTCCGATATGAAACATCTTAGATATTGTTCAAGGGTTTGGTTCATCCTGTTTGACCATTGGTTTGAGCATGGTATCCTGAGGAGAACAAAAGAGAGAGTTTTTGGGAAAATGCCCGCCAGAATTTCGAGATGAACTGTGATCCACGGTCAGAGACAATAGAAATGGGTACGCCATGTAACCTAAAGATTTCTTTGGAGAAGACATCAGCCAACGTGGCCGAGTTAGGAAGACCCTTGAGGGGAACAAAGTGTGCTTGTTTAGAGAACCTGTCTACTACGACCAGAATGGTGTTCATCCCTTTGGAAATGGGCAGTTCAACAATGAAATCCATTGAAATATGTCTCCAGGGTTGTTCCGGAATGGGGAGAGGCAAAAGAAGACCCGAAGGTTTGTGGTGGAGTGTCTTACTCTGGGCACATACAGGACAGGTAGAAGTAAAGTCGAGAATGTCTTGGTTCATCTTTGGCCACCAAAAAGTCAGTTTAATGAGATCTGCTGTCCTTTTGAAGCCTGGATGACCGACTGCTCTAGAAGAATGACCCCAAAGTAAAACTTTATGGCGAAAGCGTGGAGCTGCGTATAGGCGTCCTTCTGGTACCCTGAACCTGCTGGGAATGTGGGCTTGAGCCTTGCTGATCTCGTCCAACACATCGAAGTTGTTAGCGGAAATTATACATTTGGCAGGAAGAATAGGCTCTGTGGTTTCATTAGCTTCGGCTTCTGTGGCGAACTGACGAGAGAGAGCGTCCGCTTTAACATTTTTGGTACCAGGAATATATGAGATGGTGTAGTTAAAGCGGGAAAAGAAGAGTGACCAGCGAGCTTGGCGGGACCCCAGGCGACGAGCCCCCTCAATATATAACAAATTTTTGTGGTCAGTGAGAATAGCAACTGGTTCTTTGCAACCCTCCAAAAGGTGTCTCCATTCTTGAAGAGCCAGTTTTATGGCCAAAAGTTGACGATTACCGACATCATAATTCCTTTCGGTCGATGAAAATTTCCGTGAAAAAAAAATCACAGGGGTGAAGTTTCTCTTGGGGAGAAGTCCTCTGGGAAAGGACTGCACCGGCTCCTACGTCCGAGGCGTCGACCTGCAAAGTGAAGGGGAGGGAGGTATCCAGATGACGAAGGATGTGTGCAGAAACGAAAGCCTTCTTGAGGACCTCAAGTGCAAGAATAGCCTCAGGAGACCAGGAAGAGATATCGGCGCCCTTCTTGGTCAGAGCGGTGATGGGAAGAGCAATAGAAGAAAATTTTTTGATGAATTTCCTGTAATAGCTGGCAAAGCCGAGAAAACGCTGCACAGCCTTAAGTGAATTCGGCAGCGGCCAATCGAGAACAGCTTTCAGTTTCTCTGGATCCATGGAGAAGCCTTGACTGGAGATGATATAGCCTAGGAAGGCAGTAGAGGACTGGTGGAATAAACACTTCTCCATCTTGGCATATAGGCGATTAGAACGGAGTCTAGAAAGCACAAGTTTGGTATGTGAAATGTGTTCCTCCAGATTTTTAGAAAAAATTAGAATGTCGTCTAGGTAGACTATGACAAATGTTCCCAATACATCGCGGAAGATGTCGTTCATAAACTCTTGAAAAACGGCAGGAGCGTTACATAAACCAAAGGGCATAACAAGATATTCATAATGTCCAGAACATGTGTTAAATGCAGTTTTCCACTCGTCCCCCTCCCTTATACGAATGAGATTATAGGCACCTCTTAAGTCGAGCTTTGAGAAGGTAGAGGCCCCCTGGACACGATCGAACAGTTCTGAGATAAGCGGAAGAGGATACCGGTTCTTCACCGTGATCTTGTTGAGTCTGCGGAAGTCAATGCACGGCCTAAGTTATCCATCCTTCTTCTTCACAAAGAAGAAGCCAGCCCCGGCAGGGGAGGTAGAGTTGCGGATGAATCCCTTCTCCAGGTTTTCCTGAATGTAGGACGTCATGGCCTCGGTCTCCGGGACGGAGAGTGGATATGACTTAGACTTCGGCAGGATGGTCCCAGGAATGAGATCGATAGGACAATCGTACGGACGATGGGGAGGAAGAATCTCCGCTTGTACCTTGTTGAACACATCTAGGTACTCATGATACACGGTAGGCAGGGTCAATAGATTAGAAGAAATGGAATCCAGGCCGGCCAGCACCATAACAGGAGACTCCACAGGAACGGCGTCTGCGGATGAAGGCCACTGGAGAGGGAGAGTACCGGTCCAGTCAATGCGTGGATTGTGGAGTTGAAGCCAAGGCAATCCTAAAATAATTTGCACCGTAGGAGATTGAAAAATATCGAATATGATTACCTCCTTATGACCATCAGCCAAGGTCAATGTAAGCGGAATAGACTCCCAAATGATAAATGCCGGCTGGAGTGGCCTGCCGTCGATGGCCTCAAGGCCAATGGGGGGTCTTCCTTCTGACCATGGGGATGTGATTCTCCTACGCGAACTTCTGGTCCAGAAAGTTACCACCAGATCCTGAATCGACGAAAGCTTCAACCTTCAGGAAAAGGTTCGGACCCTCCAATGTGGCAGGGGTAGAAACTTCTTTGGGAGAGCTTTGGGAGGAGAGGGGCAAGGAGAGACAGTACCCAGTAGAAGCCCCTCTACTGGATGTGCCCGTTTCCCGGCTTCAGGGGACAATTCTGGAGGCGATGTTCCGGAGAAGCACAGTTAAAGCAAAGTCTATTCAGGCGACGCCGCGCTCTCTCCGTGGCCCGAAGTTGCTGACTGCCGACCTGCATCGGTTCCGGAGACTCCAGTGCCAGGAGTGGTGTTGTAGGCGACCTGTGAGAAACAACAGAAGAAGGAGAGCGAGAACAGTGCCTCTCGTGCCGTCGCTCCTGAGTACGCTGATCCATGCGTACGCTCAGGGTAATCAACTCCTCCAGGGATGAAGGCCGGGCATGAGTAGCTAGGTCGTCTTTCAACGTATCTGAAAGCCCGTGCCAGTACGCGGCGGCGAGTGCCTCATCATTCCATTGGACTTCGGCGGCCAGCGTACGGAACTCGATGGCGTATTTGGCAGCTGATCTTCAGGCCTGAGAAATGTGAAAAAGAGAGAAGGCGGCTGTCTCGCGCCGTGCAGGAGTATCAAACACAAGTTGAAACTCGCGTCTGAAGAGAGAGTAATCTTGCGTTAGTTCACTTTTGCGCTCCCACAGGGGGGAGGCCCAGGCGAGGCCATCTCCGGTGAGCAAGGCGTATACATATGCTACTTTAGCATGACCAGTGGGAAACAGGGAGGGGGACATCTCAAACTGCACCTCACATTGTTTTAAGAAACCGCGGCAGGCGAGGGGGTCCCCATCGTAGCGATTCGGAGACGGAATCCGGGGCCCAGGGTTGGCGTAGGTTGTGGCCAGTGGTGGTGTGCGAGGCATGGGGGTCTCCTGAGGGGAGAACTTGGCCAACTGCTGGGAGACGGTGGATAACTGAGTACTAACAAATTGCAAGGCCTCTAAGGAAATTTATATGGCAATACCGGTACCCAGCTCAGGGGGGTTTGCGTTTGTTGGGCTCTGCATAATGTCACGCCTGTATGCCCGCAGACCTGGCAAGACCCCAGTACTGAGGTGGGAACGATATAACACCACTCACAAACAGCAGTGGGAGCAAGCCAGGAGTGTGGTATAGGGTTGCTGGGCCTGTAGAGAGTTGTTAGTTATACTTGCAACGTCTGTTGGTGTAAGTGTAAGAATGGTCGTGTCCGTGTGCCAATGTCCAGGAGTCCAGAGGGTAGAGTCGTCAGGGTACAAAGCCAGGTCCAAGGATGCCAGAGGTAAGAGATGTAGAGTTCGTAGCAAGGTTCAAAGGGGTACAGAGAGCAGAGTAGTCCAGGACAAGCAGGGGTCAAAAGCCAGGGAAATCCAAGGTAAACACAGGAGCAGGATACAGCAGGGACACAGAGGGAGCACAGCATAGGTCAGCACACACAGGGAAACAGGAACTATGCAGAGCGGCGATAGAGAGGACAGACAGGGATTATAAAGGGAGACACACCAATAGGAGAGAGGGGAGGGGCAGAGAGAGAAGTGGGAGACAACAGAGATAGGTCAGGGAGAGAAGAGGAGGAGACAGAAGGGGCAGTCAGGGGAATGGCCTGCAGGGTTTGGGAGGAGGAGTCAGGAACGTGACAGGCCCTATAAGAGGAGCGTGTGCGCGCGCCCTCTGTAAGTTGAGGGTGCGCACGCACAGGCTGTGACAGGGAGATGGCCTGCAGGGACTGAGAGGAGAGAGCAGAAGGGCGACAAGGCCCAGAGGAGGAGCGTGTGCACGCGCACTCTGCGAGCTGAGGGAGCGCGCGCACAGGCCGCGTCACCAGGCGCGCGGAGCGCTGCGGGCAACCCGCTGGAGGAAGGCAGAGGAGCGGACGGAGCAGCCAGGGAAGGTGAGGTACTGGCCGTGGGCACAGCGGGAGTCAGGGAGCGGGGAGCGTTACTGCAGGGGCTCGGGGACCGCAAGGGCGCGTCAAGAATTCTATAATAAGCGCCAGATTATTAATATAATGGATTATATACCTCCTCTAGACCTAAATCGATGTTATTGAGTTTAGATGCTGAAAAAGCATTTGAAAGAATTAAATCGGACATTCTAGATAGAACTATGCAAGCGTTTTTTCCAGTCCATTTTTGAAAGGGGTCCAAGCCCTATATGACTCCCCAACGGCTTTAAAAAAAAAAAATTAAATCCAAGAGGAGAGTTAAATCAAATTAATATCAAGAATGGTACTAGGCAGGGCTGTCCATTATCTCCTTTGATATTTGCATTAACGATTGAGCCTCTTGCAACTAAAATTAGGACAAAACCAAATATACAGGGCATTAAAATCGTTTTGGAAAATTTTAAATTGTCTCTGTGTAGCCCTGTGTAATTTTGGGGTTACATGCCTCCTCCTCCTGTGCAATAATCCCTGTTAAAAAGGCAGGTTTGCCAGGAGTAATCATGAGGTTTGCCCTCATCCCCTGTGATGTGTATTGTGTAGTGAAGGAAGTGACATCATGCTCTGTGTCCACTTACAGTGACACAGGGGTGGTGCCTACTGGAGCTATATAGTATGCATCACTTCCTGAATTTAGTGTTGAAGTGTGTGTGAGTGTCTCATCCCACTTGAATGAGACTGTCTGACCCAACACAGTGCCAGGGCTCTGGTAAGGATTGTGGCCCTCCCTTAGGTGAGAGGTGGGCAGACTATTCCCCTTACTCTATTAGAGAGTAAGGGAAGAGCAAGGACAGCTTCTAGGGCCCTGACTAGGAGTGGTGTCCAGGGACTTCCTTGAGGTGGGCAACCTTTATGATGAGCGGCTAGAGACCGGCCGCAATGATGGGCAGTCTGCCAGTCAAGATGACAATAAAGAATGTCCAATTTGAAAGAACCTTCTTGCCTGAGACTGGAGTCATTCAGGGAGAAGCTGCACCCAGAGGTTCTCTTCCAGAGACTCCTCCCTGCTGTCGTGGGGACCTGGAAGAGATGGAGGCGCTGTACCAGAAGTGAGTAGTTCTCAGCATTACCTCACGAGCCAGTCCTGATGTACTTCCCCATATCACCGCGGAAGACTCAGGAGTCCTGTAAGCCAGCAGGTGCACCACACGACATTACATGTAACATGGGGCAGTTTCCTCACGTAAGGGGCCAATATGAGATTGGGGGGGGGGGGGGAAACACCGTTACATCTGTTTGCTGATGAAATTGTTCTGACAATTTCTAATCCCCTGATTTCTCTTACCAATTTACAAGAAGCCCTTTCTGGATATAATGCTTATATGTTAAACCGGATCTAAAACCTATTGTAAGGGATGATGTCTATGAAGGGAATGATGAAAATGTAGAGACTTTGTGGATAGAAATTAGCAGTGGAGGTAAAAGTATAAAGAAAATGTTTGTGGGAATATGCTATAAACCACCAAATATCTGTGAGATTGAGGAAGCTAAAATACTTTTGCAAATGGAGAAGGCATCAAAACTGGGCCATGTTTGCATAATGGGGGATTTTAATTATCCAGATATAGACTGGGGCAATGAGATTAGCATTACAACAAAAGGAAACAGGTTTTTGGGGGTGCTTAAAGACAATTATATGACCCAAATTATTGAAGAACCAACCAGGAGAGGGGCAGTTCTGGATTTGGTCATATCAAACAATGTAGAAGTAATAACAAATATTGAAGTCCTGGAATATTTGGGTAACAGTGATCATAACATGGTCTCATTTGAAATAAATTATCAACAAACAATTATTTGGATTCAACAAAGACCTTAAACGTTAGAAAGGCAGATTTTAATAAACTGAGGTCTAATCTAGTAGTAATACAACGGGATGATGTTTTTGCAGGGAAAATGTAGAAGATAAATGGGCAGTGTTTAAAACATTGTTAGAAAAGCACACATATCAGTGTATACCGTTGGGTAATAAGTATGAAAGAAATAAGTCAAAACCAATGTGGCTAAATAAACAGGTAGGGGAGGAAATGGACAAGAAGAGGAAGGCGTTTAGATTCTTTAAGTCAGAAGGGACAGAGACATCGTATCAGAATTATAAGGAATGTAACAAAAATTACAAAAGTGCAATTAAATTAGCAAAAATGGATAATGAAAAAAGGATTGCAATAGAAAGTAAGGTCAACCCTAAAATGTTCTTTAAGTACCTTAATAACAAAAAAATGAGAAAAGAAAATATAGGACCCTTTCAGTGTGAGATGGGTAGGCAGATTATTGGAGATAAGGAAAAAGCTGAGGTATTAAACAAATTCTTTGCCTCTGTGTTTACCAGGGAAGAATCAAGTTCAATAGTAGTGCCGCAGGAGGAAGCCACAGCCTCCATATTAATGAACAATTGGTTAAGTCAGGGGTGCGCAAACTTTATTTGCAGCGCCCCCCTGCCTGCGCAAACTTTATTTGCAGCGCCCCCCTTGCCTGCGCAAACTTTATTTGCAATGCCCCCCCTGCCTGCTCTCCTCAGAGCACCCCACCACCTTACCTCGCGCGGCGTCATATGATGTCACGTTACTGTGGCAACCATGACGTCACATGACACCGCGTTGCCATGCCGACGCCTGACGCAAAGCTTTTGATCCACGGTAAGTGTAGTTGCAGAGGCCTCGCACGATCCCCATGCATTTAATTTAAATGTCTTGGGGAAGACTGCGGAACCTCTGCAACCGCCCGCGCCACCCCAAAAAAAATCTAGCGCCCCCCAGTTTGTGCACCGCTGGGTTAACTGGGGAAGAAGTTCATAGGGGGCTTGAAAAAATGAAAGTAAATAAGGCACCTGGCCCCGATGGCATACATTCAAGAGTTCTCAAGGAGTTAAGCTCAGTAATAGCAAAACCATTATATTTAATATTCAGGGTCTCCATTTCCACAGGCTCAGTACCACAAGATTGGCGTAAAGCAGATGTGGTGCCTATATATTAAAAAGGGAGCTAGATCATAACTGGGGAATTACAGACCTGTAAGCCTGACTTCAATAGTAGGGAAACTACTTGAAGGTTTAATACGGGATAATATTCAGGAATACCTAATGGAAAACAAAATCATTAGTAATAGTCAGCATGGTTTTATGAAGGATAGATCTTGCCAAACTAACCTTATTTGTTTCTTTGAGGAGGTAAGTAGGAATTTAGACCAGGGTAATGCAGTTGATGTGTTCTACTTAGATTTTGCAAAGGCTTTAGATACGGTTTCACACAAGAGGTTGGTGTACAAAATAAAGAAAATTGGACTCTGTAAAAATATGTACTCAGTATATGCACCTGGATTGAAAACTGGTTAAAGGACAGACAGCAGAGGGTTGTCATAAATGGAACTTTTTCAGGCTGGGCTAAGGTCGTGAGTGGAGTACCTCAGGGATCGGTACTGGGACCCCTGCTTTTTAACTTGTTTATTAATGACCTTGAGGTTGGGATCGAGAGCAAAGTCTCCATCTTTGCTGATGATACTAAATTGTGTAAGGTAATAGAATCAGAGCAGGATGTAATTTCTCTTCAGAAGGACTTGGAGAGACTGGAAACGTGGGCAGGTAAATGGCAGGCGAGGTTTAATACAGATAAATGTAAAGACAAAGAAAAAAAAGAAAAAGCACCCAATCCTAGTGCATTGCTGCTAAAAAACAAATATCATAGTATCCAAAGTTCACAAATTAAAACTCACAAACAAAAATGATATTAAGACGTATTATGAGATAATACTCATACTCCGAGCCAGTGGCTGGAACTCCGCTCCTCCGCTCCACTGCTCAGAACGTCTCTGCTGACTATCACAAGCCTCCGTCCAGCAGACTCTCTCGCTGTCAGTCACCGGCCGATTCTTCCTCCGGAAACAAACCTCCGGTGTCTTCGGTTCTGGGCGGGGAGTAGGTTCAATGTTACAGCGGATATCCTTAGTCTTTCAATGTAGGTATATCGCGGATCAACGCCTGGACATCAACACCCTGATGAAATCAGTATAACTGAAGAAACGCGTAGGGCTACATGTGGTGTTGATGTCCAGGCGTGGATCCATGATATACCCCCAATCAGTCACCCCACCACTCAATCACCCAGTCAGTCACCCCCCCCCACCCAGTCAACCCCCACCCAGTCACCCGCCTCCACGTCACCCCCCTCCACACCCTACCAGTCGTCACCCCTCCCCCACCAGTCAAGTACCACTCCACGAACCCCAGTCTTCGCCCTCTCTCTCTTCGTCGCACGAAGCGCGAAGAGCCAAGAGCGCGAGAGAAAAAAAGAGGGAGAGCGAGAGCAGAGGGAAGATACAAAACGCGAGTAGCGAGAGGCCAAAAAAAGAGAGCCGGAGAGAGAGAAAAAAAGAGAGAGCGCGGGGAGAAAGAGAGAGATTAGAGGGACGACACAGATAGAAGAAGGGAAAAAAATGAGAGAGGAGAGACGTGGAGACGAGAGAGAGCGAGACGAAAGAGGTGGGTAAAAGAGAGAGAGAGAGAGAGAGGGGAAGACGCATCCATCCAATAATATCTCTCTCAGTGTGGCCAACTTCTTTCTAGTCTCTCTCTCTGTCGCCCTCTCTCTCTCTGTCTGTCGCCCTCTCTCTCTCTCTGTCGCCCTCTCTCTCTCTGTCGCCATCTCTCTCTCTGTCGCCCTCTCTCTCTCTCTGTCGCTCTCTCTCTCTCTGTTGCCCTCTCTCTCTCTGTCGCCCTCTCTCTCTCTCTGTCGCCCACTCTCTCTCTCTCTCTCGCCCACTCTCGCTCTCTCTGTCGCCCCCTCTCCCTCTGTCACCCTCTCTCTCTTGCCCTCTCTCTCTCGCCCTCTCTCTCTCGCCCTCTCTCCTCTCTCTGTCGTCCTCTCTCGGTCTGTCGCCCTCTCGCTCTGTCGCCCTCTCTCTCTGTCTGTCGCCCTCTCTCTCTCTGTCACCCTCTCACTCTCTGTGTCTGTCGCCCTCTCCCTTTCTGTTGCCCTCTCCCTCTCTCTGTCTCGCTCTCTCTCACACTCTCCAGTCTCGCTCTCTCTCACACTCTCTCTGTCTCACTCTCTGGATATCTTATTTACCCTATATATCTTCGTAACTGCCCTATACTACACCGAAATAACCTATACTGCTTTCTTCCAGATCTGACTCAAGCTTCACACAGGAGACATCGGAATCCCCCTAACCCAGAAGACAGGTAGGGAACACCTCCCCTCCAATGTATAACATTGCGGGAATGAGGGTACCTGGACATTGAGGGACTGTGGATCAGGTAAGATCCCAGGCGGGATTGCTGCTTTAGATATTGTGATGCGGGGGCATCCAGACACTGGTTATAAGGTGCAGAAAACTAGTCATTCACATCTGGCTTTTTTTTCTAAATCCGACATTCACACACACGCACACACGCGTAACAAGGACTAATTGTAGTATAATGTAATACAATAAATAAACTTATGTAAAAAACGATGTTTTTGTTTCCATTTTTTTTTATTGAGTTTTTTACAATGTTGAGAGAGTACATCAGCGCCTTCCAAAAACATTTAACAATACTAAGTCGCATTGCGACGTGTGCGCAGTCATTGGTAGTCGGACGATGTTAGAACCTCTAGGACTACTCTTGTGGTCTTTGTTTTTGGGTGATCAGCTTCTAACTCTGCCGTCCGGGAGAGTGGACCAATCAAGAGAGTCTGCAACCGAACCTCGTTGACATCTGGAAGAAATCTAGTAATCTGGGGAGGATGTTCATTTTGATTGCCGCGACCCTTCCCAGCCATGAGATCTGGTATTTACTCCAGCTCAAGAGATCCTTTTGAATTTCCTTGAATAGTGGGGGGTAGTAAAATTTGTTTAGATCTCTATAGGAATTTGCTGTTTTGACCCCGTGGTATTTGATATTGACGGGGCTCCATTTGTAACTAAAATTTGCTTGCAATAATTTTACTTCTACTTACTACTACCTAATGATAGGTTTAGGACTACTGATTTATCGGTGTTAATATTGTACCCCGACACCTGGCCAAATTTTCCCAGTTGTGATTGAAGGTTTGGTAAAGTTGTTAAGGGGAAGATGACAGGGACAAGATCACATCGTCTGCAAATAGGGATATTTTGTACTCCCTCTCCCCTGTTTGGATACCTTTAATATTCACATCATTGCGTATTGTTGCGGCGAGGGGCTCGATTGACAGGGCAAAAAGGAGCGGGGACAAGGGGCAACCCTGTCTCGTACCATTCTTTATTTTTATAGGCTTTGAGCCTCCGCCCGGAAGTTTCACAAATGCTGTTGAGTTTTGATATAAAGCTCTGATCCCCTCTAGGAAGGGACCTTTGAAGCCGAATTTGATTAGAGTTTGGTCAAGGAAGTCCCAGCTGATCCTATCAAATGCCTTCTCAGGTGCACGTGGTCGACAATGTTTATTATTTTACGGGTATTATCCGAAGCTTGTCTGCCGGAAATAAATCCCACCTGGTCTTTATGGATCAAGCTCGGTATTATTGGGTTTAACCTGTTTGCAAGTATTTTACTATAGATTTTCAAATCAGGAAATCTCAGGAGAGAAATCGGCCTATAATTGCCACAATTTACTGGGTCTCTTCCCTCTTTATGGATTATTGCCAGGTTAGCTGAAGACATTGATGGAGGAGCGTCCTCCCCTTCCATAAACAAGTTGAAAACTTCCAACAAATAAGGGGCTTGCACCGTCTTAAACTTTTTATAGTATTGATTAGAGAAACCATCAGGTCCTGGAGTCTTATTTATTTTAGTTGTTTTATTACTTCAAAAATTCCTCACTTCTTATTTTCTCGTTTAGCTCGAGAACGGTTTCTTCGCACAGGGCCGGTAGGCTGTACAGTCTTCTAAATATTTTGAGATAGCCGTCAACCCGGACTGATTATTTTGGGGGGGGTTCAAGTTGTATAATTTGGCATAGTAGTCTGAGAATTCGTGGGCAATTTCGTTTTCATTGAATGTCTTGAGGCCCGATTTGGTTAGAATTGCAGTGATTTGGGATTTAACCCTGAGACCTGTACATTTATTGGCCAATATCCAGCCTGCCTTGTTTCCTTTATCATAGTAGTGTTGTTTCGTCCATCTCAGTGCCCTCTCTACCTCTTCAATCTGGACACTCTTTAATTCCGCCCTTGTTTTGTCAAGGAGTTTGAATAGTTTTTTGTTGGTCTAATTTTGTGTTCGGTCTCCAGCTGACGGACTCTCTCCGTCAATTCTTTTTGAGCTTTTTGTTTCTTTTGAAAAGACGCTATCGAAATGAGGGAACCTCGGATTGTTGCCTTATGGGCTTCCCATAGCGTAGCTGGAGACCTCACGGATCCTTTGTTTATAGCAAAATATTCTGAAATCTTAAGGGAGATTGTTTTTACTGCCTCAGGGGAATTTAACAAAGCGTCATTTAATTTCCATTGGTAACGGGTATTTTTGACAAATGGCAGATAGAGCACCATGTCGATGGGAGCGTGGTCAGACCAAGAGATTGAGCCAATATTTGACTGGGTGGACGTCTGGAGAACATCTCTGGTACCCAGAAAAAAGTCAATCCTCGAGTAGGACTGATGTGGGGTGGAGAAGAATGAGTAGTCTCTCTGTCGTTGATGCTGAGATCTCCAAATATCAAATAAGGAGAAGTCCTTCATAATATCTCTGAAGTTCCTAGCATTAAGGAGAGTAGTTTTGGGTGGGTTGGTGCCTAGGGCATTAGTTCTGTCTAGATCTGCAGAACTTATCAAGTTAAAGTCTCCTGCTATAATGATCGACTTGGGTTGTAATTTACTTACGGTTTCCAAAACTGTCTTGATAAAAGGGATTTGGCCCTCGTTCGCTGCATAAATATTCACCAGGGTGATCCGTGTTCCTGAAAGAGAACCTGTAAGAATTAAGAATCTCCCTTCTGGGTCAGCTATTTTGTTATCTACTGCAAATGGGGTGTTTCGGAAGAGAGTTGCTACCCCTCTTTTTTTCATGCAGCACGAGGCATAGAATGCTTGAGTATATGTTCTGGAGAAGGTGCTAGGGGGTGTGTCTGTATTAAAGTGGGACTCCTGAAGAAGGAGAATGTCCCCTTTGAGTTTGTCCAGTTCTTGTAGAGCTAGTCAGCGTTTGCCTACTGAATTAAGGCCCTTAACATTCAATGAGATAAGCTTTATGTGTGAGAAACTTGACATATTGTTTTGACTATTTCATGGGCCTTTTTAGGGCCACTTTCCCAGGGCGGGCGGCCTCCATTCTTCGGACCAGGTTTACGGATGGATCCCCCGGGTTCCCACCTCTCTCGAGCCTCGGTGGAGTCGCTGGGGAGGGGGGACGGGAGGCTCGTCGAGGGGTGGGCGGGGTAGAGAACTGGGGGTGGCTAGGGAGAGAGGGAGAGAGAGAAAGAAACAGATGGGCTTTTGAGGAGCCCTAACAAAGTCCTTCACTGCCATAGTGGCGAAGGAAAAGGGCTTATTGCCCTGTGAGAACTTCCTGTGCGTCCCAGTACAGGCGCCTCCAGAGGAGAACCGAAGCCCTCTTCTTTTTTTAAATTTTTTTATAACTTAATATTTGATTGGTTTTCAAAACTCAAAGATAATACAGCAAATATCCATTCTAGTACCATGAATTACCAATAGGGGGCGGGACTCGGGGGCAGGGGGAGGAATAACGGTTGGGAAGGACGGTAGGGGCTGAAGGGAAGGAGGCAAGGAAGGGGGGGAGGGGAGGAGAGGGGGAAGGGAGGGGAGACCAAGAATCAACTTGTGGCCTTCATGCAAAGGATGTTCCTTAGCGGCCACGCAGAGCCGGCGCTCTAACTGAAGGAAGGTGAAGAATGCTGGTACCTCCCATCATCTGGTGTCTACCAAACCTAGAAACCTGGTCAAGTCCGGGTAGCGTACGATTCCTGTGCTCAGCACCAGAGTCTCTCCAGACTACGCTCTCCTTACTGAACCAGACTTGACAAACAGTCTTTTAGGCGTGTCGATCCGCTTCCACAAGGAGCCAATAGCCATCTCCTTCCGCCAAATGCCAGGTGACAAAGTGATAGGCTGGCACGACTGGCATACCTAGATGCACTCTGTAGATAAAACTACAGAGACAAAAGGACTTGTCTCTCATAAGTTTAAAAGGAAACAAGGCCAGAGACTTTTGCAAAAGACATTGTGGTGCACCCAGCTAACCTGCACCGGTGCATCCTATGCCAAAGAACCTTGGCCAAGGGATTTTGAAGCCAGTGATACCAGTCGGTATCACATCATTGTGTGGACATTTACTTTTGCATTGTTTTGTGAATACGATGTTATGCATTGTTATTATGTATGCACATATGTTCCACATATTCTAGTTATATTGTGCTATCTCCAGATACCAGACGGGGAGTATATGTGGGGAAATGATATCCAGCACCCAAAGAAGCTGGAAACCTACCACAGCCTACATAGAGAATACACTCTGGCACCCTACCTACTGAAGGTAAAAGACCCAAAGCAGAGACAGACCCTGGGCCAGTACAGAATAAGTGCCCACAGCCTAGAAATAGAAACAGGCAGACACAGACAGAACTGGAAGCCCCGGGAGATGAGACTGTCAGCGATGTGAGCTAGGAGAGGTGTGTGAGAGACACAGGCAGACACAGACAGAACTGGAAGCCCCAGGAAGTGAGACTGTGCCAGCGATGTGAGCTAGGAGAGGTGTGTGAGGGACACAGGCAGACACAGACAGAACTGGAAGCCCCGGGAGATGAGACTGTGCCAGCGATGTGAGCTAGGAGATGTGTGTGAGAGACAGGCAGACACAGACAGAACTGGAAGCCCCGGGAGGTGAGACTGTGCCAAAGATGTGAGCTAGGAGAGGTGTGTGAGAGACACAGACAGAACTGGAAGCCCCGGGAGGTGAGACTGTGCCAGCGATGTGAGCTAGGAGAGGTGTGGTGAGTAGGAGGGTGTGTGGAGGCACAGACAGAACTGGAAGCGGGAGATGAGACTGTGCAGCGATGTGTGAGCTAGGAGGTGTGTGTGAGAGACAGGCAGACACAGACAGAACTGGAAGCCCTGGCAGATGAGACTGTGCCAGCGATGTGAGCTAGGAGAGGCATGTGAGAGAGACAGACCGGAATGGAAGCCCCGGGAGGTGAGACTATGCCAAAGATGTGAGCAAGGAGAGGTGTGTGAGAGACAGGCAGACACAGACAGAACTGGAAGCCCCGGGAGGTGAGACTGTGCCGCGAGGTGAGCTAGGAGAGGTGTGTGAGGGCACAGACAGAACTGGGAAGCCCCGGGAGTGAGACTGTGCCAGCGATGTGAGCTAGGAGAGGTGTGTGAGAGGCAGGCAGCAAGCAGAACTGGAAGCCGGGAGATGAGACGTTGCCAGCGATGTGAGCTAGGAGAGGTTGTGAGAGACACAGGCAGACACAGACAAACTGAAAGCCCGGAGAGAGATGTGCCACGATATGAGCTAGGAGAGGTGTGTGAGAACAGGAGACACAGAAAGAACTGGAAGCCCGGGAGATGAGACTGTGCCAGCGATGTGAGCTAGGAGAGGATGTGTGTGAGAGACACAGGCGAACAAGACAGAACGGAAGCCCTCGGAGGTGAGACTATGCCAGCGATGTGAGCTAGGAGAGGTGTGAGAGACACAGGCAGACACAGACAGAACTGGAAGCCGGAGATGAGACTGTGCCAGCGATGTGAGCTAGGAGAGGTGTGAGAGACACAGGCAGACATAGACAGAACTGGAAGCCCCGGGAGATGAGACTGTGCCAGAGATGTGAGCTAGGAGAGGTGTGTGAGACAGGCAGGCACAGACGAACTGGAAGCCCCGGGAGGTGAGACTGTGCCAGCGAGTGAGCTAGGAGAGGTTGTGAGAGACACAGGCAGACACAGGCAGAAACTGGAAGCCCCGGAGATAGACGTGCCAGCGATGTGAGCTAGGAGAGGTATGTGAGAGACACAGGCAGACACAGACAGAATGGAAGCCGGGAGATGAGACTGTGCCAGCGATGTGAGCTAGGAGAGGTGTGTGAGAGACAGGCAGACAGACAGAAATGGAACAGCCCCGGAGGTGAGATATGCCAGCGATGTGACTAGGAGAGGTGTGAGAGACACAGGCAGACACAGACAGAAGCTGAAGCCCCGGGAGTGAGGACTGTGCCGCGATGTGAGCTAGGAGAGGTGTGAGGACAAAGGCAGACACAGACAGAACGGAAGCCCCGGGAGATGAGACTGTGCCAGAGATCTGAGCTAGGAGAGGTGTGTGTGAACAGGCAGGCACAGACAGAACTGGAAGCCCGGAGGTGAGTGAGACTGTGCCAGCGATGTGAGCTAGGAGAGGTGTGAGAGACACAGGCAGACACAGGCAGAACGGAAGCCCCAGGAGATGAGACTGTGCCAGCGATGTGAGCTGGAGAGGTATGTGAGAGACACAGGCAGACACAGACAGAACGGAAGCCCCGGAGATGACGTGCCGATGTGAGATAGGAGAGGTGGTGAGAGACAGGCAGAAGACAGACAGAACTGGAAGCCCTGGGAGATGAGACTGTGCCAGCGACTGTGAGCTAGGAAAGGTGTGTGAGAGACACAGGCAGACACAGACAGAACTGGAAGCCCCGGGAGATGAGACTGTACCAGCGATGTGAGCTAGGAGAGGTAGAAGATGAAACACAAATTATTACCAACATTTAATTACCGGGATCATGTTGAGCAAGCAGGAGATAAAAAATAAATGCGTTATTCACCTAAGAACGCACACAACAATGTTAACAACAAATACAGTAAAAAGACACACTTACTTTGGAAACTGGGATAACAAAACTAATCTTTCCTAATTGCAACACACAGCAAAATATTCCAGGCCACTTCTCCAATGGGACGTGAATCTCAGGGGGATCCACAAGGTGGAACTGATGGAACACTTAGATGGATCTCTTGAACATTAGAACAGAAGGATCTGACCTGGGTCAGGGCTTTTCAAACCTCTGGTGTCCAGGTCCCAGAAAACCTGCACGCCCAATCAAAACACCTTAGCAACCGCATAGCACCAATCGAAAACACTCATGCAGGGTTTCCCACCCCTGAGCCTTTTCCCGGCAGGTGAATAGCCCCTTCTGCCCCCCCCCCATTCCCCCCCCCACGGTGCGAGGCTCCAAGCGCGGGCTGGTGTTTAGCAAAAGGGTGCTAGGTTGCCCTGTTTCATTCCAGGATATGGGGGCTCTATAATAATGGCAGGGCCCCTATGTGCCTCACACCTAGCCTCTCTGAGCCCTTTCAAGTATGGCCCCGGGACAGACACAACGGAGCCGAGGCTTGGTCACATCTGTGCCTTCCAGAGTCTATTAACTTAGAAAGCCTCAGCTCAGTCATATACAGGTCAGCAATATCTATACATATAAACTATTCGTTTAATAAAAAAACGTGTGGTCCTGTCTGCTGCATGCAAAAAAGTATGAGTTCCTATTCTGGTGTCGTATGAATGGATTGAGGTATATCCTCTACAAATCACTAGCCTCATACCGGGCACCATAGAAACATACTTTTTAACACTGCAAAATCTGCTCAGGTTCATAACCTTAGCGTGAGCATCTTCTGAACCCCTACTTAGGCTCAGGATACCTGGCACTGTACAGTATGGGGTACCTCTGCTATACTGGGGAGCCCCATGGATATTAAGGACTCTGTGTTATACCTGCAGATATTTAACCCCTTCTAACCATTTACCTTGTCTGGCAGATGCTGCAGCAGGGACTCTGCAGTGAGTCGTAAGAGCGTTTTCAGGGTACAAGGTTGGCGGAGTAATGCGCTTAGCAGTATCAGAGGATATCACTTAATCGTCGTATACAACTTTTGGGGTATCCATAACCGGAACCCGCTACATAGACGCATTCTGCAAAGACTTTCTCCGCCAAACCACCCTGAAAATTACAGCCTAGAAATCTCCCCGATCCCAGCATCCCCGGAAAGGAAATAAAATCACATCATTCTTTAATGTCGCAAAATCAGTACAGTTACAGTAATACATTTGACACCTGGGTCCCAGAGCTGACACTCTAAGACCCCAACACACGGGTCAGGTTAACCAAGGGGCCTGAACTTTATTATAAGCCCAGTTAACCCCTTCCCCATCACACTGCGTTGCACACAATACTCTGATGTGAGGAGTGCCCACCTAGAGAACTAACTGGCTGTATCCAGAACTTTAATAATATAGAGGAAGAACCAAAAATAGCGATATCCTCTGGAGAAGAGATGAAAACCCCGCCAGAACTGGCTGCAACACTATATCAGCACCTGACACAGGCTGAGCAGAGTCCACAACCCCCACAACCTGTGAGCGAAACTGTTACCCATATACCCGCAATCATTATACCCTACCCTAGTATTCGTGTAATTTTGCTCCCACCCCATATATTCACGCTTGGCAATACTGAAATGTTCTTTCGCCATGCAATAAGCTGATTTGATTTGAGTTATCCTGGAGCAGGAATATCATTTGCCTCCCCCGTTCTCCCCCCCCTTTTGCAAGCTCTGCTGTTAGCCCTTATTTGGATTGCTTTCCCAGAGTTCACTTTTCCTGTGCAGGGGGAATGGACACATTTATGATACTTTCCTCTCTCCAGTCTGTAGCAACATCTCTAGTGCTCCCAAGTTAAATGGACCTTACCATACTCCCCTATCTGTTTCACAGGTAGTTTTTGCCCTGACCCTATCCTGTGTTACAAGCCGTACACACTTCCTTTTCCTTCCTGACACTGGCTGAGTGAGTACTCCTAGCTACACCCTCTTTGCAAGGCCATTTCCTTTTTACCTGCCTCTGATTATAAAAGCACCCACAAGAGAAGCACTCTCTCACCCCACCATACCAAACCACAAGAGCCTGATGTGACTGATGCTTTCCCAATAAGTGAAGAAATATAGCAGGACTTGGTGTGCTTTGGAAAAGGGGCTGAGTTAAGCTAACTGGGCTCATTCCACATCTTACACGTGACCCTGGTTCCCAGGATACTCCGTGCGGGAGCCATTCTAACGGAGGCGGACGCAACGTGGGATCGTCCTTCAGGAAAGGGATCCCAAGTACAGATCATCTGCACCCGCCCGTGGGACTATACAGGCAGGTACATTTTTGCCTCAACACTAAGGCCCCACCATAATCCCTCTAACTATCAATGTTACGTAGTGTGACCCGTGCAGCTGCGTCACACAACCTGGGCTGCGTGTGGGTACTCTTGGCACTTTTGGGTATACAAGAGTGAACTGGTTGGGGTGATACCAGGGGTAGGGGTTATATCACCCTCTGTTGAGGATTCGCCTCAGCAGTCTAAACGTTAATAAAAAAAGGCAGACACTAGACCTTAGGTTACTGTGATGAATGGAGTCCTACGATGAGTTATGGGGACTATGTGTTTCCACTCCCAGTGTATATTGCATTATACAGTACAACACTGATGTTTACCGAAATCACACAAACTCGGGGGTATGTGTTTGTACAAGTTAAAGGGAGTTCTTGTAAATTAACAATAACAGAAGTTAATCCGGTCCTGTGTTAGAGGGTTATTCTACCCTTCATGGAATATATACGGGTGGCACAGGAGACGGAACATTTCATAGTGGATGCTTGATGCTGACAACGCAGCCTAAGGAAGAAACCCCCAGCCTATATGGGTCCCATCACCGGCCTGACCTGTAGACTCAAGGTATCCCGTATCGCTAGATATGGGAGAGGCAGGTTTAGTCACGCAACCACAGCGGTCGGCTAATGATCGAAATATTGTTAGTAGATGTTACACTCGCCTTTAGCACATGCTGCTCTGTATCTGCGTATTGTTGGGGGGTGGTGATGGAAAATGATGTGACTATAAATACTTTTTGGGTAAATATAAGTTAATATATATTCATGTAGAGGTATCAGTAACGTGTTAGCCGAAGCTTCAATAATCAAAAAAAACAAATAGATGATTAACTTCTGTGGCTAACGAAATGCTTTTATTTGTGCGAGCTTCGAGATACACTATGATCTCTTCTTCCCCGGCGAGTTACATTGAATGAAGAAAAGTTATACTAAAAACAGTGTCTTTGGAATTTATCTGTGCTGTTCTCCCACGTGTGGTCACCACACGAGACCACAAAACATTCAATTCTATATATAAACGCACATTTCTTTCTTGAATATAGCAAAGGTTTTGGAGTTTAACTTTACTTTTTATATTCATTCCTATATACATTAGACATATCTACGGTCATTTTTGATCCATATATTAGTTTATGGTTCATTATGGAACGGATCTATTTAATTGTATTATTGTGATATTCATGTGTGATTTATCGTCCTGCTGATCAGCTCTCTCGACATTGATAGGCGGCTACTGCTGTCTCCACGACATGATAGGGCTGCTACTGCTGTCTCACGACATGATTGATAGGCGCTACTGCTGTCTCAAGACTGATAGGCTGACTATGCTGTCTCTTCAGCTTAACCATCCTATTGATTGCCCTATAAATGGTATATATTGCTGACCGCAGGATGGAGCTCCCCTTCCTTGAAAAGTCGCTCAAGACGAAACGCGTCGGACGTCGTGCGGCCAATGACGTCATAACGCTAGTTGGGGAGCGCTACCACGAGGTTTGCCAGTTCAGAGACACACAAGGTTGGCAGAGCGGATTTCCGGTCGTAGCCAGAGTGTACAAGCGGACGAAACCATCGGACAGTGAACCAGTCGCCTGGATCTCGTTTGAATTATCTTCTATTTCCCTGGGAGGATCTGATTACTCTCCAATTCGCCACGGATAAAGTATTGCTGCTTACACCTGTGTACAATTACACTTAATACCTTGTTGTACACTTATTCTTTACTAACTGTGTATACTTACCTTAAACCTGTGTATAACCTTACCTTACTACCTGTGTAACTATACCTTACTACCTGTGTACACTTCCTTACTACCTGTGTATACTTACCTTACTACCGGGGTATACTTACCTTATACCTGTGTTACATTACCTTACTACCTGTGTATACGTACCTTACTTACCTGTGTATACTTACCGTACTAAATGTGTACACTTACCTTATACCTGTGTATACTTACCTTACTACCGGTGTATATTACCTTACTATGGGTATACTTTACCTTACTACATGTGTACACTTACATTACACTGGTTTTAGGATACTTACCTTACTACCTGTGTATACTTACTTACTACCTGTGGACACGTACTACTAACTGTGTACATACCTTACTACCTGTGTATACTTACACTTAACTACCTGTGTATGACTTACCTTACTAATGGTACACTTACCTTATACCTGTGTATACTTACCTAATACTGTGTATACTTAACTTATACCTGTGTATAATACTTACTACTGTGTCTTACTACCTTACTACTGTGTATAATACCTAACTACAGTGTTAATTAACCTGATACACTGGTATACTTAACCTTTATACCTGGGTGACACTTACCTTAATACCTGTGTATACTACCTTACTACCTGTGTATACGTACCTATACCGGTGTAAACTTACCTTTAATACCTGTGTAATACTTACCTACTACCTGTGTATAATTACCCTCACTAACCGTGATACTGACCCTACTACATGTGTACACTGACCTTACTACATGTGCAACTACCTTACAACGGTGTAGAATTACCTTATACCTGTGTATACTTACCTTACTAGCTGGGCTTCCACCTCCTGCAGTCTCCCATGGAATACAGATGTCTCCAATGAAATGTTTTTTAACCCATGAAGTAAGTGCATGTCATGGCGGGCCATCTCCAATTTTTAATAATTGCCAATTTTTACATACCATTATTGAGGAGAGCTGGCACTTCTTTGTCTTTTTTTCATTATATAAGCCAGATCAAGGAATCTATCAAGATAGAAGCGCTGATCATTACTGTGCTGGACTATTTTTTCTGCATCTGGGACTTTTTTCTTTCATTGTTACATCATTTGGAGCTGTTGTTCTTTAATTCACGTGATAGGGTTGAAATTAGTAATTGTTTATTATGTATTCTATTAATCATTTTTATATTATTATATAAGTTTATTTGTTTATTCACAATTCACTATTATATTAAACCCACATATCACACTGATAGCGCACTCCTTTGTTTTTCGATTATGTTTCTATATATATATATACACAAAGTGGGTACAAATCACCAAAAAATCTACTCGCCACACAAAAAAATCTACTCGCACCTAGTACCAAACGTGTGTGCTGGGGCCCATATTTACCGCCCTGGGGCGTTAAATCCACTAGCCGTGGCGAGCAAATGTAATAGGTTGTCGAACACTGTATATATTATATATTTTATTATATATATATATATAGAATGTGTATATATCTAGATATGTTGTATATATATGTATGTATCTATATAGAAATATAACTATAGATATAATATGTATGTATGTAATAATATTGTCTCTTTGTTGGTTATAGGCATTAGTGTCATATCACTGGCTATATTCGTAATCCTGACTGAGGGTATGTTACACTGTTACTGAATCCCTGTGCAGTCTAGTACTACTGAAGTTCACATAACGACCCCCCCTGCCGTTCACGCCCCCCCATGCCTTTCACGCCCAACCCCCCCCACCGCCTTTTCACGCCCCCCCGGCCTTTCAAGCCACCCCGACCTTTCACGGCCCCCACCCTGCCTTTCAAGCCCCACCCTGACTTAACGCCACACCTCACGGATAACTGTTACCTCCTTGTGAGGAGTGTTAATCCTCCGGGGGAAACGCCGGGTGTATATCAGCCTGAGTATTACCATATAAGGTGTATTATATATATGTATGGATATATATTATATAATTGTGACAGAAACCGGGGATGGTAAAAAAATTCCGTATATAGGGCTCCCAGGATACTGAACAGTCTTCATCCTGTTTGGCTTGGGAGTGGCAGCCCTTATAATACATACACTCCATCCCACAGTTTGGCAAGCAGTGGAATGAGGGCATGAAGGACTCCAGACCAGAGTTGTCTGCCTGCCTGATTCTGTAACTGTAATGTTAATTAGGAATCAGGATGAAAGGACGAATCTCTGTTTGACTCTGGTCCCCCACAAGAGCCCAGGAGGCTCGGAAGGCTGCTGACATACAGAGGGGAGAGCCTTTCCCAAACAGTTTCAAGCTTTTGTTCATTTGGTAAGACTGCAAAAGTACCGTGTTTGATGTTGGAAGTGGAAAGGAAAACCACTTCCAACCCTGAGTCAGGGATATTAGTTACGTTATAGCTTCAGGTGAGCAGTTTGTTTTGATAGTTTCTGTGTATCACTGTGGCGTCTCTCTCAGGGCCGATGAATAACCAGGCATAGCCTGTTTCTAAAGGAACAGTACGTGACGGCATCATCATTTAACCTACCCTAAAAGACCGTGTCTAAACAGGCCCGGGACAAACGAAGGAGCCCCGGGAGTAAAGCCGTTTGTTCACCATATGGGTGGAGAATGCGGGCAGAGCACTAGGGGGTCTGCGGGGGTTTGACGAAATTGAAAGAAGAAAAAAAAAAAAAAAAAAAAAGTTTTTTTTTCATCTCTGCAAAACAAGATGGTAAGACGTGGGGGGGCGTGCGCTGGTACGCAATGTCGCCTGCCCAGAAAGACGCGAATAGAATGAAACCCAGCAACAGCTGGTAATAAGCCCAGCAGAAGAAAGAAAACTAATTGCAAACGCCGAGCCAGAGACGAATGAGCCCACAGCAAAAGCTGCTAATTAGCCAGCAAGAGATTAATGCAAACCCAGCAACAAGGCGCGCAACCAGCAACAGGCGGAAATGCAAACAGCAACAGAAGAATGAAGCCCTGCAAAACCGCGAATGCAAACCAACGCAAGAGAGACAAACCGCTTGCTGAGGAGGGCAACTTAGCGGTTCCGTCTCAGGGATTACAGAAGGACCTCGAGATTCATCGAAGGGGGACATCGTAACCTCACTGGCAGCGGCCAGCCCAGTTTCCGAAAAGACCAGGGCAAGCCACTACATTCAGAAGATGGACCCTCGGAGAGTGGAAGGAAGCCTATCTTCTCACGTTTTGAACGCACGGCACAGAGCAGAGTGATGCCAGAAGATTGAGTGGGGCGCTGGTCTAATCGCACCCTTCCTAAGCGGCGAACCCCAGAAGATTACTTTGATCTAGAGCCAGCCGAAAGCTAACGTCTATGCAAAATTGGAAGTTCGAGATTCCCTCGCCCGCCGGCGTACGTAACCACGGCTGTCGCGCCCAAGGTTCAAGCATGGTCCCTTCAACGATGGATTATTTAAAGCCACCCGAAAGCCAGATGTTATGACCTCATCCACCTCGACCGGAAGTGGCTACAACCCCGAGATCACTCAGCCAGACACATGTGGAACGTTGGTCATACCAGTTCTTGAGGAAACTTCCATCTGCACTTACGCCGTTGGGTCAGGTGGAGGACCCCCCCACAATGCGGATGAGCTTGTGGCCACGTAGAAAGGCGAAAATGAGCGAAGAGCACCCGCAACCCCACAGTGTTGGAGCAAACCCAACTAACCGAGGTTCCGGACTCTTCCAGAGACGGTAAACAGGGGTTACCGGGGTTAAAGGGGCGCTGGATGAAGTAGCGGCACCACCTTCACGCAGCACCAGGCAAACAGCTGGTTCGCACAATAAGGGCAATAAGGGCCAACAGGGGGAGCCGGGAAAAGGCTCTAAGTGGGACACAGACTATGTACCTAAAGGTAACTTGTCATGAGAGGGGCCACCACGCAAAAATTCTGCCGCCCACTAAATGATGAGCCCATGCAAGGCAACAGAGTGGAAACTTCTTCGCTGCTTGTACAAGGATGGCCACTAGCCAGCAGGGACCACTGAAGAACCATCCTGTGGGCATTTGTAAGGTTGGTTAATGGTAGAGGGTCTCGGGCCACTTCTGATTGGGAGCGGCATGGTCCACTAGTGGACGAATCACCTCCTTGGACCTAAGAGGGAGGAAAACAGGCGGAAACGTTCACAAAGAGCGGCAATGGTTGATACATGGGGGATAATCATGAATATTTCCACTGTGTGTTTTTTTGAACGAGAGTTTGGTTCTTTAGATTTCAAGGTGGGTATTTACCCAAACTGGCACATATGATGTGTTAATAGGGAACGACTTTCACCATTTTCTAAAAAAAATGTGGTTCCCCCGCTCAGATAGCGCCCAGAGTTCAATAGCGGAACATACGAAGTAAGTATTAGAAGAAACAAATCCGTTCCCTTTTTCAGAAATGGCGGTTGCCGAGGGCACAAATAGAAGGGTGAGGAAAGGAGGAGTGACTGTAAAATTCCGTCCCCATCACTACTTTGGTAGGGAGACCCAAAATCAAAGATGTTGAGCAGACATTACCAACCCCAGAACCGGATAAGACCCTCGCTGACCTAGAGGTCAGTCTGGGGTTTTAAGAAGGGCCCAGTGGGAGGCCCCCACATGAGCGGCGGTAGCAAGGGGGAAATCTACGGGAACAGACATTAGTACTCAGGGCCCACCAGATAGGTTCACTTGCTGACCCCTACTCCACCTCGATGGTAGAGAACGAACCTCGTATAATCGCGGCGGGTTGATTAAAAGGAAATCAGTTACAACGAAACAATTGTTGGTTAACAAGGACATTCCGTAATATGTAGTATTACACCTCGCAATAGTCATCCATTGGGGGGACACCTAGGGGGTGGAAAACACGCCAAAAGAAAAGGTTCTCGAAGCTTCTATTGGGCCTTGGGGTGGTTCTGGCAGAAATTTACGAATATTGTTCCTCATGCCCAGGACATGTCAGATCACCGCCGTTAAAGGGCGTACCGCCAGCCCCATTGGTACCCCTTCCCCTGATAGACCGGTACCATTTGACCGGATTGCTAGGATTAGTAGGACCCCCCTAATAAAGTATGCTAGGGGACATAAGCATTATTGGTTAATATTAGATTCTGCCACCCGATATCCGGAGGCAGTTCCCCAGTAGCACCTCAGCTAAAAACATAGCAAAAAGGTTCGTAGTTCTGTTTCCGGGGTCGAGGATTCCTAAAGAGATTTCTATAGGACCAGGGAAACACCTTAAGTCACACACGTAACAAAAAGCAGATTATGTAAACTCCTAAAAATCAAGCATCTAAGAACCTAAGTCTTATCCACAAAAGATGGTTATGGAAAGGTTCAATAAAACCTTTGAAAGAGCAGGTACGGCGGGGCGGGTTTGATAAAGATGGGAAAAAACTGGGATGTGTTGGGTCAACGTATCTGTTATGTTGCCCATTAGGAAGTTCCCCCATCATCCACAGGTTCGTCCCCGGGTTGAACTCTTGTATGGCCGGACACCCAAGGGGCTTTTACTGGTGGATAAGGCAAAAGGAATAGAGAGTCTGGGAATAAACCTGAAGGTTACCCTCGGGGTACACAGAAGTGTAACTAGATGACCAATGGTGCAGCGCTCAAAGAAGCTGGAAACCTACCACAGCCTACAGAGAGAATACACTCTGGCACCCTACCTACTGAAGGTAAATAACCCAAAGCAGAGACAGACCGTGGGCCAGTACAGAATAAGTGCCCACAGCCTAGAAATAGAAACAGACAGACACCGACAGAACTGGAAGCCCCGGGAGGTGAGACTGTGCCAGCGATGTGAGCTAGGAGAGGTGTGAGAGATACAGGCAGACACAGACAGAACTGGAAGTCCCGGGAGGTGAGACTGTGCCAGCGATGTGAGCTAGGAGAGGTGTGAGAGATACAGGCAGACACAGACAGAACTGGAAGCCCTGGGAGATGAGACAGTGCCAGCGATGTGAGCTAGGAGAGGTGTGAGAGACACAGGCAGACACAGACAGAACTGGAAGCCCCGGGAGATGAGACTGTGCCAGCGATGTGAGCTAGGAGAGGTGTGAGAGAGACTGTAGAGGGAGAGGGGGGTTGGCCCTGTAGTAAAGGGGTTGCACCCCATATGGCCACCCCCTGACCTCACCAGGGAGTCAAGGTGTTAACTGGACTGCGGTCCAGGGATGTGGTTTACACCTTGTCATGTCATGAAAAATGTATGTTCCCCTGTTCCCATGTTTCATTATAAGCATGTATTTTAATGTTTTAAAGTGCATTTCTGTATCTCCAGTTCTGGAGGTCGCAGAGAGTTGATATTTGGCCAATGTGTGGCGTCACTGTAGGCATTAAGAACTGGCAAATGTCGACCCACTGAGCCCACCAGAATGGAACTTATTAATATGTGTAGATATTAAAGTATATATGTATGGTATTTTGGATCTGCTCTGAAAATGCAGACCATCTGCTATGCTAATAGGTCATGAAGGGCAGCCGGCTGATTGAGCCTAAGCACTGTGATCAAAAGTTAACTGCCCGGATTGTTTACACTAAGT
>WSYH01003534.1:1635-18814 GCA_036426205.1 Ascaphus truei | reverse complement strand
GGCAGACACAGACAGAACTGGAAGCCCCGGGAGATGAGACTGTGCCAAAGATGTGAGCTAGGAGAGGTGTGTGAGAGACACAGGCAGACACAGACAGAACTGGAAGCCCCGGGAGATGAGACTGTGCCAGCGATGTGAGCTAGGAGAGGTGTGTGAGAGACACAGGCAGACACAGACCAAACTGGAAGCCCCGGGAGATGAGACTGTGCCAGCGATGTGAGGTAGGAGAGGTGTGTGAGACACAGGCAGACACAGACAGAACTGGAAGCCCCGGGAGATGAGACTGTGCCAGCGATGTGAGCTAGGAGAGGTGTGAGAGACACAGGCAGACACAGACAGAACTGGAAGCCCCTGGAGATGAGACTGTGCCAGCGATGTGAGCTAGGAGAGATGTGTGAGAGACACAGGCAGACACAGCCCCGGGAGATGAGACTGTGCCAGCGATATGAGCTAGGAGAGGTGTGTGAGAGACACAGGCAGACACAGACAGAACTGGAAGCCCCGGGAGATGAGACTGTGCCAGCGATGTGAGCTAGGAGAGGTGTGTGAGACACAGGCAGACACAGACAGAACTGGAAGCCCTGGGAGATGAGACTGTGCGAGCGATGTGAGCTAGGAGAGGTGTGAGACACAGGCAGACACAGACAGAACTGGAAGCCCTGGGAGATGAGACTGTGCCAGCGATGTGAGCTAGGAGAGGTGTGTGAGACACAGGCAGACACAGCCCCGGGAGATGAGACTGTGCCAGCGATGTGAGCTAGGAGAGGTGTGTGAGACACAGGCAGACACAGACAGAACTGGAAGCCCCGGGAGATGAGACTGTGCCAGCGATGTGAGCTAGGAGAGTGTGAGAGGGACAACAGGCAGACACAGGCAGAACTGGAAAGCCCGGATGATGAGACTGTGCCAGCGAGTGAGCTAGGAGAGGTATGTGAGAGACACAGGCAGACACAGACAGACATGGAAGCCGGGAGATGAGACTGGCCAGCGATGTGAGCTAGGAGAGGTGTGTGAGAGACAGGCAGACAGACAGAACTGGAAGCCCCCGGAGGTGAGACTATGCCAGCGATGTGAGCTAGGAGAGGTGTGAGAGACACAGGCAGACACAGACAGAACTGGAAGCCCGGGAGATGAGACTGTGCCAGCGATGTGAGCTAGGAGAGGTGTGGGAGACAAAGGGCAACGAAACATAAAAGCCCGCTGGAGATGAGACTATGTGCCCAGAGATGGCGGTAGGAGAGGTGTGTGAGACAGGCAGGCACAGACAGAACTGGAAGCCCCGGGAGGTGAGACTGTGCCAGCGATGTGAGCTAGGAGAGGTGTGAGAGACACAGGCAGACACAGGCAGAACTGGAAGCCCCAGGAGATGAGACTGTGCCAGCGATGTGAGCTAGGAGAGGTATGTGAGAGACACAGGCAGACACAGACAGAACTGGAAGCCCCGGGAGATGAGACTGTGCCAGCGATGTGAGCTAGGAGAGGTGTGTGAGAGACAGGCAGACAGACAGACAGAACTGGAAGCCCTGGGAGATGAGACTGTGCCAGCGATGTGAGCTAGGAAAGGTGTGTGAGAGACACAGGCAGACACAGACAGAACTGGAAGCCCCGGGAGATGAGACTGTACCAGCGATGTGAGCTAGGAGAGGTAGAAGATGAAACACAAATTATTACCACATTTAATTACCGGGATCATTGATTGAGCAAGCAGAGAGATAAAAATAAATTGCGTTTATTCACCTAATGAACGCACACAACAATGTTACACAAAAATACAGTAAAAAGACACACTTACTTTGGAAAACTGGGATAACAAAACTAATCTTTCCTAATTGCAAACACACAGCAAAATATTCCAGGCCACTTCTCCAATGGGACTGAATCTCAGGTGGATCACACAAGGTGGAACTGATGGAACACTTAGATGGATCTCTTAGAACACTTAGAACAGAAGAATCTGACCTGTGTCAGGGCTTTTCAAACCTCTGGTGTCCAGGTCCCAGAAAACCTGCAGCCCAATCAAAACACCTTAGCAACCGCATAGCAACCAATCGAAAACACTCATGCAGGGTTTCCCACCCCTGAGCCTTTTCCCCGGGCAGGTGAAATAGCCCCTTCTGCCCCCCCCCCATTCCCCCCCCCACGGTGCGAGGCTCCACGGCGGCTGGCTGTTTAGCAAAGGGTGCTAGGTTGCCCTGTTTCATTCCAGGATATGGGGGCTCTATAATAATGGCAGGGCCCATATGGCCTCACACCTAGGCCTCTCTGAGCCCTTTCAAGTATGGCCCCTGGACAGACACACCGGAGCCGAGCCTGGTCACCATCTGTGCCTTCCAGAGTCTATAACTTAGAAAGCCCTCAGCTCATATACAGGTCAGCAATATCTATACATATTAAACTATTCCGTTTAATAAAACACGTGTGGTCCTGTCTGCTGCATGCAAAAAGTTATGAGTTCCTATTCTGGTGTCATGCATGGATTGAGGGTATATCCTCTACAAATCACTAGCCTCATACCTGGCACACATTAGAAACATACTTTTAAACACTGCAAATCTGCTCAGCTTCATAACCTTAGCGTGAGCATCTTCCTGAACCCCTACTCTAGGCTCAGGATACCTGGGCATGTACAGTATGGGGGTACCTCTGCTATACTGGGGAGCCCCATGCTATACTAAGGACTCTGTGTATACCTGCAGATATCTTTTAACCCCTTCATACCCATTTACCTTGTCTGGCAGATGCTGCAGCAGGGACTCTGGCAGTGAGTCGTAAGAGCGTTTTCAGGGTACAAGGTTGGCGGAGTAATGCGCTTAGCAGTATCAGAGGATATCACTTAATCGTCGTATACAACTTTTGGGGTATCCCATAACCCGGAACCCCGCTACATAGACGCATTCTGCAAAGACTTTCTCCGCCAAACCCACCCTGAAACTTACAGCCTAGAAATCTCCCGATCCCAGCATCCCCGGAAAGGAAATAAAATCACATCATTCTTTAATGTCGCAAAATCAGTATACAGTTACAGTAATACATTTTTGACACCTGGGTCCCAGAGCTGACACTCTAAGACCCCAACACACGGGTCAGGGTTAACCAAGTGGGCCTGAACTTTATTATAAGCCCAGTTAACCCCTTCCCCATCACACTGCGTTGCACACAATACTCTGATGTGAGGAGTGCCCACCTAGAGAAACTAACTGCTGTTATCCAGAACTTTAATAATATAGAGGAGAACCAAAAAATAGCGATCCTCCTGGGAGAAGATGAAACCCCCGCAGAACTGGCTGCACACTATATCAGCACCTGCCACAGGCTGAGAGACGTCCACTAACCCCCACACCCCTGTGCGAAACTGTTACCCATATACCCTGCAATCATTATACCCTACCCCTAGTATTCGTGTAATTATTGTCCCCCACCCCCTAATATTCACGCTTTGGCAATACTGAAATGTTCTTTCGCCATGCCAATAAAGCTGATTTGATTTGAGTATCCTGGAGCAGGAATATCCATTTCTGCTCCCCCGTTCTCCCCCCCCCCCTTTTTGCAGCTCTGCCTGTTAGCCCTTTATTTGGATGTAGCTTTCCCAGCAGCTTCACTCCTAGTGCAGGGGGAATGGACACATTTATGATACTTTCCTCTCTCCAGTCTGCTAGCAACATCTCTAGTCCTCCAAGTTAAATGGACCTTACCATACTCCCCTATCTGTTTTCACAGGTAGTTTTGCCCTGACCCTATTCCTGTGTTACAAGCAGTACACACTTCCTTTTCCTTCCTGACACTGGCTGAGTGAGTACTCCTATGCTACACCCCTCTTTGCAAGGCCATTTCCTTTTTACCTGCCTCTGATTATAAAGCACCCACACAGAGAAGCACTCTCTCACCACACCATACCAACCACAAGAGCCTGTATGTGACTGATGCTTTCCCAATAAAGTGAAGAAAATATAGCAGGACTTGGTGTGCTTTGGAAAAGGGGCTGAGTTAAGCTAACTGGGCTCATTCACATCTTACACGTGACCCTGGTTCCAGGATACTCCGTGCGGGAGCCATTCATAACGGAGGCGGACGCAACGTGGGATCGTCCTTCAGGAAAGGGATCCCAAGTACAGATCATCTGCACGCCCGTGTGTGGACATACCAGGCAGGTACCTTTTTCTCAACAAGTGCACCAACACTCCCCTCAATTTAGTGGGCAGCGCTGTCACACACTGGGGTGGGTGGGGGACTCTTGGGACTTTTGGGTACAAGGTGTTTGGGGGATACCGTGTGGGGTTATCACCCATGAGAAGCAGTGTTACAGGGTGACACTGAAGTACTGTTGATGATATGTTATGATGTTATGGTTATATTGCATATACAGTAAACTGTGTTTTTATATATACTCCGGTGTATGTGAGTCCTGTGTTTGAGGTCCTGTGTTAGGGGTTATTCTACCCTTAGAATCTGGCACAGGTGGAGGCGCTGTGTAAGTAAGAACAGCCCAGGTTCCCATCAGCCGAGGCTCAGGCCTCCTGTGAGCCTGACAGGTATATTGCACCACACCTGGTAACATATAGAGATTTCCCCTCACATGCGCTCTATCTGCGATTGGGGGTGGGGGAAAATATGTTACATATACATTATATATATATATATTCATGTAGAGGTATCAGTACCGTGTTAGCCGAGCTTCAATAATCAAAAAATAAATAGATGATACCGTTCTGTGGCTAACGAAATGCTTTTATTTGTGCGAGCTTTCGAGATACACTGATCTCTTCTTCCGGCGATGTTACAATGAATGAAGCAAAAGGTATACTTAAAAACAGTGTCTCTTGGAATGTTATCTGTGCTGTTCCTTCCCCCGGTGTGGATCCACACCAAGAGACACAGATAACATTCCATTCTTATATATAAATAGCACATTTCTTTCTATGAATATAGCAAAGGTTTTTTGATTTAACTTTACTTTTTATATTCATTACTATTATTACACTTAGAGCATATCATACTGTCATTTTTTTGATCTATATATTTAGTTCATGGTCATATGGAACGGATCTATTAATTGTATTATTGTTATATCATGTGTGACTTTATCTGTTCCATGCTGATCAGCTCTCTCGACATGATAGGCTGCTACTGCTGTCTCACGACATGATAGGCTGCTACTGCTGTCTCACGACATGATAGGCTGCTACTGCTGTCTCTTCAGCTTTAACCAATCCTATTTGATTGCCTATAATGGTATATATTGCTACCGCAGATGGCAGCCTACCATTCCTTGAAAAAGTCGCTCATGTGACGAAACGCGTCGGACGTCGTGACGCACTGACGTCATCACGCTAGTTGGGAGCTACACCGAGGTTTGCCAGTTCAGACGCCACACAAGGTTGAGCAGAGAGGATTTCCGGTCTTAGACAGAGTGCTACAAGCGGAGCAACCACCGGACAGTGAACCAGTCGCCTGTTATCTGTGAATATCTTCTATTTCCCTGTGGAGGCTCTGATTACTCTCCATTCAGCCACGGATAAGTATCTGCTGCTTACTACCTGTGTACATTTACCTTACTACCTGTGTACACTTATCTTACTACCTGTGTATACTTACCTTACTACCTGTGTATACTTACCTTCTACCTGTGTATACTTACCTTACTACCTGTGTATACTTACCTTACTAGCTGGCTTCCACCTCCTGCAGTCTCCCATGGCATACAGATTGTCTCCAATGAATGTTTTTTAACCCATTGAAGTAAGTGCATGTCCTGGCGGCCACTCTCAATTTTAATAAATTGCCAATTTTACATACAATATTATGCCATGGAGCTGGCACTTCTCTTTGTCTTTTTTTCATTGATCTAGCCAGATCAAGGAAATCTATCAAGAAGCCGCCTGCTCCATACTGTGACTGACTATTATTTCTGCATCTGGACTTTTTTCTTTCATTTGTTTCCATCATTTGGACTGGTTTGTTCTTTAATTCACGTGAATGGTTTAAATATTAATTGTTTATTATTATATATTAATCATTTTATATTATTATATAAGTTTTATTTGTTTATTCACAATTCACTATTATATTAAACCCACATATCACACTGATAGCGCTACTCCTTTGTTTTTCGATTATGTTTTATATATATATATACACACAGTGGTTGACAAATCACCAAAAAATCTACTCGCCACACAAAAAAATCTACTCGCCACCTAGTACCAAACGTGTGCTGCTTGGGCCAATATTTACTCGCCCGGGGGTTAAATCCACTCGCCCGGGGCGAGCAAATGTATAGGTTTGTCGAACACTGTATATATTTATATATTTATATATATATATATATATAATGTGTATATATATATATATATATGTGTGTATATATATGTATGTATATATATATATATATAAATATATATATATATATGTATGTATGTATATAATATTGTCTCTTTTTTTGTTATAGTGCATTAGTGTCATATCACTGCTATATTCGTAATCCTTGACTGAGGGTATGTTTACACTCTTCCCTGACTCCTCCTGTGCCGTCTCGTATATGGACTTTTTTTTCATTTGTTACATCAATTTGGACTGGTTTGTTCTTTAATTCACGTGATGGTTTAAATATTAATTGGTATTATTATATATTAATCATTTATATATATATATAAGTTTTATTGTTATTCACAATTCACATTATATTAAACCCACATATCACACTGATAGCGCTACCCTTGTTTTCAGATTATTTTTATATATATACTAACACACAGTGGGTTGACAAATCACCAAAAAATCTACTCGCCACAAAAAAAATCTACTCGCCACCTAGTACCAAACGTGTGCTGCTGGGCCAATATTTACCGCCCGGGGGTTCACCACTCGCCGGGGCGAGCAAAAATGTATAGGTTGTCGAACACTGTATATATTTATATGTAATATATATATATAAGGATGTGTATATATATATATATATATGTGTGTATATATATGTATGTATATATATATTATAAATATATATATATATATGTATGTATGTATATAAATTGTCTTTTTTTGTTTAGGCATTAGTGTCATATCACTGCTATATTCGTATCCTTGACGAGGGTTAGTTTACACTCTTCCCTGACGCCTCCTGTGCAGTCTCGTATAACTGACGTCACATAACGCCCCCCCCTGTTGCCTTGCCGCCCCCCCCTGCCTCACGCCCCCCCCCCCCCCCCTTTCACGCCCCCCCTGCTTCTTCAAGCCCCCACCCTGCCTTTCAAGCCCCACCCCTGCTTCACGCCCCCCTGCTTTACGCTCCCCCCCTAAGGCGGCGTCCGCCGGAACGCCGGTTGTATATCAGCTAGATATATATATATGTGTATATATATGATGGTATATAATATATTTGTGACAGAACCAGGGGATGGTAATAATTCCGTATATAGGGCTCCCAGGATACTAGACAGTTTCTATCCTGTTTGGTGGGAGTGCAGCCCATAATACATACACTCCATCCACAGTTTGGCAAGCGTGGAACTGAGGGATGAGAGATCCAGACCAGAGTTGTCTGCTGCCTGAGTTCTGTCACACTGTCATGCTAATTAGGAATCAGGTATGAAAGACAGATCTCTGTTTGCTCTGGTCTCCCACAAGAGCCAGGAGGCGGAAGGCTGCTGAACTTACAGAGGGGAGAAGCCTCTTCCCCAAAAGGTTCAATCTTTCTGTTCATTTGTGTAAGACTGCAAAAGTACCGTGTTTTGATGTTGGAAGTGGAAAACACTTCCAACCCTGAGCAGGGTGATTAAGTTATATATCGCTCAGGTGAGCAGCTTTTGTTTGATCTGTTTTCTGTTGTATGCACTGTGCAGTCTCAGTGCCTGGGACGAAATAAACCAGGCATAGCTGTTAAAGGAACAGTACGGACGCCCATCATTAACTACCCTAAAAGACCGTGTCTAAACAGTCCCGGACAAACGACGGAGCCCCGGAGTAAGCCGTTTTGTCACATATGGTGGAGAATGCGGGCAGAGCACTAGGGGGTCTGGGTGAGAAATTTGAAAAGAAAAAAAAAAAAAAAAAAAAGTTTTTTTCATCCTCTGCAAACAAGATGGAAGACGTGGTGGTGGGTGCGCTGGTACGCAATGTCGCTGCCAGAAAGAGCGCGAATGAAACCAGCAACAGTGTTAAAGCCCAGCAAGAAAATAATGCAAACCAGCAGCAGACGAATGCAGCCCAGCAACAAGCTGCTAAGCCAGCAAGGATTAATGCCAACCAGCAACAGGCGAGCGAAGCAAACAGCAACAGGCGAATGCAAACCAGCACAGACGAATGAAGCCCTGCAAAACGCGAATGCAAACCAGCAAGAGACAAACCGCTTGTGAGAGAGGAGCAACAGCGGTTCGCTCAGGGTACAGCAGGAAATCGAGATCCTGGAGGGGGACTATCAGTAACCTTCCACTGGCAGCGGCAGCCCCAGTTCCGAAAATGACCAGGGCAAGCCATCCTTCAGAAGATGGGAACTACGGATGATGTGGAAGCCTATCTTCTCACGTTTGAACGCACGGCACAGAGAGAGAGGATGGGCCAGAAGAAGCGGAGTGGGCTGGTCTAATCGCACCCTTCCTTAGCGGCGACACCCAGAAGGCTTACTTTGATCTAGAGCCAGCCGAAGCTAACGTCTATGCAAAAGTGAAGTTCGAGACCTCGCCCGCCTCGGCGTAACCACGGCTGTTCGCGCCCAAAGGTTCACGCATGGTTTCACGATGGATAAAGCCACCCGAAAGCCAGATGTATGACCTATCACCCTCGCACCGCCCGGAAGTGGCATACAACCCGAGATCAACTCAGCCAGCCACCGTGGAAGGTTGGTCAGGACCAGTTCTTGAGGAAACTTCCTCTGCTTACGCCGTTGGGTCAGTGTGGAGTGACCCCCACAATGCGGTATGAGCTGTGGCCCTCGTAGAGAAGGGTACAAGCAGAGAAGAGCACCCGGCAACCCACAGTCGTGGAGCAAACCCCACTACCGAGGTTCCGGACTCTATCCAGAGACGGTAAAAGGGTACCGGGGGTTAAGGGCGCGATGAAGAGCGGCGACCCACCTTTCACGCAGCACCAGCAACAGTGGTTCGCACACTAAGGGCAATAGCAACACTGGGGAGCCGGGAAAAGGCTCTAAGTGGGGACACAGACTATGCCTAATAAAGTTGTCATGAGAGGGGCCCACACAGCAAAAATCTGCCCACTAAATGATGAGCCCATGCAATGCAACAGACGTGGAACCATTATTCGCTGTTGTCCCAATGAGGGCCCTAGCCCAGAGGACCCCTTGAATAACCATCTGTGGGCATTTGTAAAGGGTAATGGTAAGAGGGTTCGGGCACTTCTTGATCTGGGAGCATGGTCACACTAGTGGTCCGAATACCTTGTGCCATAAGAGGAAACAGGGAAACAGTTCACAAAGAGGGCAATTGTTGTATACATGGGGATAATCATGAATATTCCACTGGTTGAGTTTTTTTGAAACAGAGTTGTGGTTCTTTAGATTTAAGGGGGTATTTTACCAACTGGCACATGATGTGTTAATAGGGACCGAACTCCCCATTTTCTAAAAATGTGGTCCCCGCTCAGAATAGCGCCCAGAGTTCAATAGCGGACATACGAAGTGGACTCGGTTGGGAGAAGGGGAACGGGTTATAAAAATCCCTTCGCCGTTTTCCCTAGTTTCAACTATCCCCATTGCCGCCTTAGCTCTGTTTCTCTTCCCTTTATCCACTCACTACTTTGGTAGGGATAACCCACAAATCAAGATGTTGAGCAGACACTACCACCCAAGACCGGATAAGACCCTCGCTGACCTAGAAGGGTCAGCACTGGGAGTTTTAAGAAGGCCCAGTGGGAGGACCCCACATTAGCGGGGTAGCAAGGGGAAATACGGGACCAGAATAGTACTCGGCCCAACAAGATAGGTCACTTGCTGTACCCCTACTTCGAGGTAGAGAACGACCTAGATATCGGGTTGATAAAAGGAAATCAGTTACAATAAACAATTGTTGGTACCAGGACATTCCGTAACGTAGTATTACACCTCGCACAATAGTCATCCTGGGGGGACACCTAAGGGGTGGAAACACGACAAAAGAAAAGGTTCTCCGAAGCTTCTATTGGCCTGGGGTGGTTCTGGCAGAAATTTACGAATTATGTTCCTCATGCCCAGAATGTCAGATCACCGCCCGTTTAAGGCGACCGCAGCCCCATTGGTACCCTTCCCATAATAGGGTACCATTTGGCCGGATTGCTATGGATGGTAGAGCGACCTAATAAAGACTGCTAGGGGACATCGCATATATGGTAATATTAGATTATGCCACCCGATATCCGGAGGGCAGTTCCCCTACGTAGCACCTCAGCTAAAAACATAGACAAAAGAGGCTAGTAGTTCTGTTTTCCGGGGCGGGATCCTAAAGAGATTCTATCTGACCAGGGCAACACCATTATGTCCAAGTAACAAAAAAGAGCTATGTAAACTCCTAAAAATCAAGCATCTCAGAACATCAGTGCTATATCCACAAACAGATGGTTTAGTGGAAAGGTTCAATAAAACCTTAAGAGCAGTGTACGGCGGGGCGGTGTTGATAAAGAGGGAAAAAACTGGGATTGTTGCACCGTATCTGTTATTGCCCATTAGGGAAGTTCCCCAATCATCCACAGGCGTCTCCCGTTGAACTTGTATGGCCGACACCCAAGGGGCTACTGGTTATAGCCAAGGACTGGTGAAACGAAGGTACCCCTACAGAATAGGAATAGAGCATGTGGCCCAGATGCAGGACGCGATTACTGCAGTCCTGACCATGAGAGGGAAAACATGGAGAAAGCTCGAGAAGCACAGAGGAATACGTATAATAAGGGTGCTTAGGGTCAGAATTTTTTTTCCAGGTGGATAGGGTTCTAGTTTGGTGTCCCAACGTGGAGAGTAAATTCTTGCTAAATGGCATGGGACCTATGAGTCTTGAAAGAGTGGGAGAAGTAAATTATAAGGGTAAGACAGCCGGTAGGAGGAAACCTGAGCAAATTTACCATATAACCTACTCCAAGCCCTGGAAAGATAGAGAAGTCTTGTTAACCCTAGTCCTCCAGGGTCCCGTCAGAGAAAAAGAAAAGACCAGAGGTTAGCATAGCTGAAACCTGTATGTTCCATCAGAAACGAGAGGTTCAGAAATTGTGAGAAGAAAACAAGAATCCTTCTCTATAAGGCAGGTAGAACTAGCGTATTGAACATGACCTAGTCTCTGAACCGGGGTACCGAGGGTAACTTAAACCGTACCGAATCCCAGAGGCCACAAAGAAAGGCTATAAGTTTAGAGGTAAAAAAAATGTTAAAAACTAGGTGTAATGAGGAATCCCAAGTGGTGGCAACAGCCCTATTGTTTTAGTCCCAAAGCCAGATGGTACAACAAGGTTTTGTATGACTAACGGAAACTAAAGCGGGTCAAAATTTGATACTTATCCTAGCCCAGGGTGATGAACTGTAGAGAGGGGGCAAAGCCCGATATCTCACAAACCCTGACCTAACAAAAGGGTACTGGCAGGTTCCCCTCACAAGGAAAGGAAAAGAAAAGACAGCTTCTCCAACCCCAGACGGCCTCTTCAGTATAAGTGTTGCCTTTTGGCTTACAATGGGCTTCCCGCACATTCAAAGAATGATGGATAAAAATTTTAAAACCACATGCTCGGTATGCTGCCGCCTACCTGGTGATGTGGAATCCATAGTGAAGAGTTGGCAATCCCACCTTCCAAAGGTCACAGCTGTGCTTGACGCAGTCGGTCTGCTGGACAACTGCTAACCCCGCTAAATGCATATTGGTCTGGAGTGAGGCCCAAGTATCTGGGATTTCTATTGGCAGAGGTTTACTCAAAACCTCAAACACTCAAAGTAGAGGCGATAACAAATTGGCCAAGGCCGTTACCAAAAACAAGTAAGGACCTTTTTTGGGGGTATTAATGGGGGACTATAGAAGGGTATTCCCAATTGCAATAAGGCACCCATAACTGACTCACACAAAGCAAAGAGGACCGTAATGGAAAGTGGTCCCCCGAAACCGAACAGGCCTTTAGAAGCTGAAAGAAGCTCTCTGTTGCAACCAGTGTTGGTTACACCTGACCTCTCCAAAGGTTCGTAGTCCAAACCGACGCATCTGAGGTAGGCTGGGGCGGTACTCTCCCAGGAGTCTCAAGGTGAGGAGCACCCCATCCTTTATTTAAGTAGGAAAACTAAATCCCAAGGAGACAAAAATAATCCATAGGTAGACGAAAGAGTGTCTCGCCAAGAAATGGGACCTGTAGATGACGCTAAAAATAACTGTTGGGGAGAAAATTCCGTTGGCTAACAGAATCATGCACCCTACCTGCCTGTGTCAAAACGGGAAAGAATGCTAGAGTGGCCAGGTCGGGGTTCCTAGCCCTACAACCCTTTAAATTTTCTGTGGAACACACAGGTCAGGGCACACACATGGCAATGCTGACGGTTGTCAAGGAATCACTCCCTAATATCCATGGTCGCTCATCACCTCGAGGTAGGAGCTGGGGGGGGAGGAATTGGTGACAAGAAACCACGGGCTGAGGATGGTAATAAATTCGTATATAGGGATAGGACTGCCCACCGCGATACCGGACATCGCCGATCTACTATCTGTGATGGCCGGGAGTTGCAGCCTTATAAATACCTACATCACATCCCACGTTGGCAAGCTGCTGGAACGCGAGGGATAGAGAGATACAGGACCAGAGTTTGTCTGCTGGCCTGATTTCTGGTACCATGTCATGCTAATGTCGGAATCAGGTATTGATAAGACTGCATCTGTTGCTCTGGTCTCCCGCACACGAGCCAGAGAGGCTGGGAAGTGCTCGTGAAAACAGAGGGCGAAGCCTCTCCCCAACAGTCACATCTTTCAGGATGATTCATTGGTTGTCGACGACTGCACAAAGTACCGTGTGTTGATGTGGAAGTGGAAAAAGCCACTTCAACCCTGAGTCAGGGATAGCTAAGTAGTTATCGCTAGGTGAGACAGCTTTGTTTGATCTGTTTCGGTGTATGCAGTGGCAGTCTCAGGCCTGGACTTAAGAAACAGGCATCGCCTGTTTAAAGGAACAGGACGTCGANNACGTGACGCCTCATCATTTAACCTACCCTAAAAGACCGTGTTCTAAACAGTCCCGGACAAACGACAGAGCCCCGGAGTAAGCCGTTTGTCACAATATATATATATATATATGTATATAATATTGTCTCTTTATTTGTTATAGTGCATTAGTGTCATATCACTGCTATATTCGTAATCCTTGACTGCGGGTATGTTTACACTCTTCCCTGACTCCTCCTGTGCCGTCTCGTATACTGACGTCACATACTAGGGCCGCACGTGCGCGATGGATGTGCCACACTCAAGATGGCGTTTTCAGTCGACCATTGCTGTGTTGCACATGCGCATTACAGTTCTTCCTCCAAGATGGCGGATCCGCATATACACCAGGTTATTTTGATTTTTGAGGGCTTGCCACGATTAGGTAACTCTGCACAGGTGATTTTATGTATGTTTTTCAGATATATATGTCCTGTCTGTCATTTGTATGTTGCACCCCCCTTGAGAAAGGTTCCGGAACCGAAACGTCGGGATTGGTGGTCTGTCTACACATGCCTGATCACACACTTTTTATCTTCTGGATGTGAGCGCTGCCTCTTTTTGCCTGACGCAAGGATGCTAATATGTTTTGTTTTCTTTTTTAATATATATATGTATCTGTGAAAAAAAAGAAAAAGACTGCGCCTAAATGCAAGGATATAACCAGAAATATTACATTGAAAATGATGTAATAATAAATAAATATGAATACCACTAACTTAGCTAATAAGGTAATAATGAACAAAAATCTGGGGCTCATACAATGATCAATAATGTAATTACAATGCTGACTTAATGCAAATATAATTGAACAAAAATGATATATAATTAAAAAATATATAGAGATTAAAAATACAAAAATTGAAAAAATAAAAATCATGAGTGAAAAAAAAGATATATATATAAGTGAAAAATATGTGTATATTATTGTCCAAATATATGTATGTATACTTACTATGTGAGTGAATCTAATAAAAAATGTATAAGACCTGTGTTGATCTCAAATAAAACAAGATGCTGGCAGCTTTCTTCTTGGGTGCAACAAACTCCCTTAACGAACCGAAGAAAAAAGAGAAGAACAAAGCTCCCGATCCTCGTGTGATAACGTATAAAAAATGTAATAAAACATGTGAAGACGATTCAAAACTCACAAGAGTACGGTATAAACCAGCATTGTATAAGTTAATACTTATACACAGGCGTAGCCTCGAGGTGCTGCCGCGTCTCCGCTCTTCCGCTGGGAATGGATGTCGTCGCTCCTCATCAGTGGTGTAACTGGTTTCAGATTCCTCCGTCAAACACAGTCCTGTGGCGCAGGTTCCCTCTAATGAAAGAGTCCCAGTGTACCGGAGCAAAGTTTGGCTCGCTCAAACCTTTAGGCTGCTAATAAAAGTCAAATGAGCACTAAATCATGTGCAATAATAATACCATCCCTACGCGTTTCCTCAGACTTTCTCATGTGCTATAATACCATCCCTACGCGTTTCCTCAGACTTTCCCATGTGCAATAATAATACCATCCCTACGCGTTTCCTCAGACTTTCCCATGTGCAATAATGCCATCCCTACGCGTTTCCTCAGACTTTCCCATGTGCAATAATACCATCCCTACGCGTTTCCTCAGACTTTCCCATGTGCAATAATACCATCCCTACACGTTTCCTCAGACTTTCCCATGTGCAATAATACCATCCCTACGCGTTTCCTCAGACTTTCTCATGTGCAATAATACCATCCCTACGCGTTTCCTCAGACTTTCCCATGTGCAATAATACCATCCCTACGCGTTTCCTCAGACTTTCCCATGTGCAATAATACCATCCCTACGCGTTTCCTCAGACTTTCTCTGACTTCTTCAGGGGAAAATGAATAGGTTGGACCGGAACAGGGTTTAAATATATCTCCTGACCAATCAAATGGAGACAGCATGTAATTACATAATGTTATACACTTGATCTAAAAGAATTACAACGAGTGAGATTGCTAATTGATTGATTAGAAACTCAGTGAGCTAGATGAGTATACAATAACAATGTTAAAGCAACCATTATCATGGTACTTGAATGTTAAACATATATTTACATATATTCATAAAAAACACACCTTTGTATTTTGTTAGATTTGATTTAAGGCTATTTAAGATTATTATTGTTAATCTTTTGAGGATGGCATGGATACAATTTGTTATTATAAATAGTTCATTTGAGGAAAGCAATATACATGTACAGTATATATAAGAATAGATCTTTTAGACCTGGAATCCATGTGTTACAACATTGTAAATATTATTCGTTGGAAAATTAAAAATAAAAATAAATATTAGCTTGTCCAAAAATATTTATTGTTAATATTACATCATTGATTTTTGTACATATATATATATATATATATATATATATATAATTCATTATTTGTATCACATGGTTCCAAGTAAAAATGATCCCAACCTATATCCATAAGTATAATTTTTAATGAATGTAGGTGGTTGTATATGATACAAGGAATACATTTGGATCACATGAAATCCTAATAGATACATACAGAAATCAGAATACAAAAACAAATAGTTAAATTGATAATTAACTCATGAGGTCCTAATGATAACATAAAAACCAAAATAAAAATGAGAATAAAAATAAATAAAAAATATAGATAAAAATAAGGAAAAAATTGATATAGTGATTGTACCTATTCTATATGTTAGTAATAAAATGTTAAAAGAGATAAACCATGGGTACCTGTCGTGACCCTAGGAGGAGTATTGTGGAACGCAAGCAAGGAAAGAAAAAGAATGGATAAATGACCCAATGTGTCTAACAAAAAGCTAATAATAAAGATATCTATATATCGTAAATATACTATATATAACATTGTGTGATTAATATGCGAATAAAAATAAATATGTCTTTCTTTGCTTATTAGCAAAATGTTGGTGTGTGAAGTCTATTAAGTTGACTAAAATAATGTGAAGTTAATGTGTAAAATATGAATATTGATGTGTATTTTAAATTTTGTATTAAGTGACAATGATCAAAAATATTACTAATTTATAATGTCAAATGAAATAAAAAAAAAATGTTTTTTTAAATGAAGTGTAAAGTGAATATACCAGGGACTCTCATTGTTTATGCCCCCACGGAGCGAGCACCCCTAAATGTGCTCAAAACCAGACCTCTGTGGAAAGCTACAACAAGTAAAAAACAGAACCAAGAAAAACACATAGGAAACTTGAAATGTATGATTGTTCAGAAGATCAAACTATAGTACTAACATCTAGACACTCGTTTAGACCTTTTGGAATTAGAGTGTTAAGTGTGTATAGTGTGTATATCCAAAAGGTTTCTGTAAGATTTAATCTTTAATATCTATCCCCACTAAGCAGCGATACTGGATGGGCTTCTATACCCATTAAAATGAGTGAGTGGGATCTGTATTGTGCTTCTCCATATAGTGCCTGGATAGAGAATGAGATTGTAAGCCATGAATAATATAGCGACGATGTTCCACGAAACGTGTGCTAAGGGTACGCGCTGTACGCCCCATGTAACGAAAACCACACGGACAACTAATGCTATAAACAAGGAAAGTGGATAAACAATTGATCCTGCCCGTAGCTGGGATTATAGTCCCATAGGGATTTATACCTACAGTATTTGTTTTCTTCGGATGTTTGCAAGTTAGACATCTTGTTCTCCCACATGAGAAATTTCCATGTCTAGACTTGTCTTCTATATCAAAATTTGTTGTACTTTTTAATCTACTGGGGGCTACTCACTTCAATGTGTAAAAAAACATTCATTATCAAGCTATCAAGTGTCAGCTTCTTACAGTATCAATCCTCCATTGCATACTCTCTGCATAACATCTCTGGCTGCCGTCCCCTCCCTGGTTCCTGAAGGCTCACAGATGGTCTCCCATGAATGTTTTTTACACATTGAAGTGAGTGCGTTCCTGGCAGTGAGTGCGTGTCCTGGCAGTGAGTGCGTGTCCTGGCAGTGAGTGCGTGTCCTGGCAGTGAGTGCGTGTCCTGGCAGTGA